>WURS02437372.1:0-15257 GCA_011762765.2 Rhinocypha anisoptera | reverse complement strand
GAGAGAGAGAGAGAGAGAGAGAGAGAGAGAGAGAGAGAGAGAGAGAGAGAGAGAGAGAGAGAGTAAGAGAGAGAGAGAGTAAGAGAGAGAGAGAGAGAGAGAGAGAGAGAGAGAGAGAGAGATTAAAATTAACCTTGATACTTTTAGAACCAAAAACAACCAATATACATACTCTATCCATATTGAAGATGCGTCTTTGTTAAGTCACCTAAACTTTGACGTTTCCTAGATACACTAATATATCTAATATATTTTATCTAATATATTAAATGATATATTATAAGTGATCTTTTCGGTTAATACTAAAAAAATCAATTGCTTTGAAAAATGTCAACTCAACTTTTTATATTTACTTAAATAATAAAAAACATTACTTTCAGTAATCATATCAGATAATAAAAATTGCCACTTTTAAAAAGTCACCTGATTCATGAAGAATTCCTTACCTGAGAGAGATAATATATTTTGGTACATCTTGAAGAAACCGGAAATATTATATTCCGTATAGTTATGAAATATTAAAATATAAGCCAAAGAAGTGACTGTATAAACTTTTAAGCTTGGTTTGATTTTTTGTCCTCTCTCACTCACTCTCTCCCTTACCTTTTTTATTTAGTAAATTCAAAAAATATAAAATTCCGTCTACGTCTACCAAGTAACTAAAAAGCGTAACTTGTGACATAAATAAACGATGAAATGTGAGATTTAATCAGAATCATTCAATGGAAGATTGCATCCAGATTTTAGCCGTGACGAATCCAATTCAAGTTACGGTGCCAACATCATCTTCAGCTTTTTGTAAAAACCAACTTTAAAATTAAAAATCAACCAAACTTTTGGTTAAATAAAATAATCTTAAATATTACCCAAAATAAAAGTAACCTTGTAAATATAGTCAATTTGGGAAGATGAAACAAATAGCCAAGCAAAGCAAAACAAATAATAATAACACTCATATTAATCGAAATTCTAGAAAAGCGCCATCTAGTGACTGTAATTAACATAACTTCTCAGTTACTCAACAAACCTAATCTAACCTTATTCTACTAAAATAACTTTCTTTTGCAAAATTTTTACATAGTTTTAAAGCCATTTATAAACAAACACAAAATATTTTTTTGGTTAAAATAAATTTTTATTTTTATAATTTTTTTTGTTTCTTTTTTTGTAAAAATTATTTCACGAAAAAATATCGTATCATCATCATCATCATCATTTGGTAATAAATAATAATAAACATAATTTTTCCTTTATGAAAAGAAAATAAAAATGACAAAAAGAGAGAGAGAAAGAGAAATGGAAAAAAATAAAACATCATAAATAATAATAATGATAATAATTATATTTGATTATTATACATTTATAATATAAAAAAAATTAAAAAAATTGCCAAAAAATAAAGAGAGAAAACAAAAAGGGATTTTCACAATCTTTGTTTGTAGTTGGGATTGATTTGTGTGTGTGTGTGTATTTGGAGCGCGAGATAAGCTGATTTGAATAAATCGACTTAATAAATCTGTCTGGTTGTTTAAAAGTGTGTGATAAAACAATTAATTTTCATTATCATCATCATTTTATATTATTTATAATATAAAACACACAGAAGAACTTTGATCAGAAGCATCATCGCCAAAATGAAAGTGAAGTGAGAGAGAAAGAAAGAAAGAAAAAATGAGATAAATACAAAGATTGTTTGTACACATTAAAATATAAATGATAAATAAGTTGATGGGGAAAAAGAATGAATTAAATATGTCAAAATTATAATATAATAATAATAATAATAAAAATCAAAAATATATATAATAATAATAATAATCAGAATAAATATTCACAAAAACATAACTTAACAGAAGGAGAGAGAGAGTTTGGATGGGAAAATGAAAAAGAGAGAGAGATAATAAATAAATAAAAATTATTTCTGTTCCAAAAAAAACACATTTAAAGTATAAATGTTTTTAGTGTGACGTGGAGTTTGATATTAATATATAATAATATATTAATCAATAGTAAAATATAACAACAAATCCATTAAGAGAGAGAGAGAGAGAGAGAGAGAGAGAGAGAGAGGGAGTGAGAAAGAGAAATCAACAAAGATAACAAGTTTGGTTTAAGGAACTTGATTATATATAACAACAATTAATTAATTAAAAAATTAACTATTTGTTCAAACTATATAATACACTGAAAGAGAGAGAGAGAGAGAGAGAGAGAGAGAGAGAGAGAACAAGAAACTACCAAGCTTTGTCCAAAAAAAATAATTTTAATGATAATAATGATAAAACAATAATAATAATAGTAATAATAATAAATACTGAATTTAAACCGGAAAAAAATTCTTGTTGAATAAATAAAATATTGGTGTAAATAAATTAAATTAAATTATTAAAATTTTGAAACAAAAATATTAGAATCTAGAAAAACAAATAACATTATTTATATAAATATATATTTTTTGTTTGTTTGTTTTTTGGTGTGTGTGTAAAATAAACAACAAAAATAATTTTGTTTTGATTTATCATAAATAAATAAATAAATCTACACTTTATAATAATAATAAAAATAATAATGTTTAAAAATTAAAATCTCACTTTGATCAAATCAAATCTTGATTCTCTCTCTCTCAAAAGAACCAAAATGGATTAAAAATGTTAAAAGGTGGGCGTGGCTTGGATTTGAATTACTCACACATTGACACAGAGAGAGAAAAGGGGGACAGACAGAAATAATAACACAGTTTTAGAGAGAGAGAGAGAGAGAGAGAGAGAGAGAGAGAGAGAGAGAGAGCATCTTCTTTTTCATTTGTCACAGATGAGAGAGAGAGAGAGAAAGGGAAAAAGATGAAAAAGCGCCAGAAGTTTCAAGGAAAAATTTCTTCTTTTTTTTATACTTTGTAATTTTCGGAAAAACTTTCCCAAAATTTTAGGTGTAAAATAAATAATAAAATAATGTTATTTTTTTCAATGTAAGCCAGGATATGTTTTTGTATGTGTGTGTGTGAGTGTGTGTCTATGTTAAGATGGGATTTATGTATTTTTTTTGTTGATTTTTTAAAAGTGTATATAAAGTTTTTTGTTGTGCATTTGAATGTGTTTTAGTGTGTAAATAATAATAATAAAATAAGATACATTTTATGTTTCATATACATATAGATATAGAATGTAAAGCAAAAAAAGTTTGTGTGTGTATATATATAGATATTAATAATAACATTATTATTATTATTATTATGGATAATAATAGTATAAAAATTTGTTGTATGTAAAAAATAATAATAATAATAGAAACACAATAAAAATGTGGGATCACACACAATTTCACAATAATAATATTTATAAATAAAAATAAACAGAATAAGTGAATTTCACACAGAGAAAGAGAGAGATACACACAAACAGACAAAATATTTATAAAAAAATTTAATTTATACACAGATGAGTTTGTTTTTTGTTGAGAAAAAAAGGGTAAAGTGGTGGTGGGTTTTGAAAGAGAGAGAGAGAGAGAAAGAGAGAGAGAGTTAAGCCTGTTTTGTCAGTTGTTTTGTTTGTATCTGGAACAAAATAATAATAATAATAATAATAAAATAAAAACAAAAAAAGAAAAAATAGCGCAAATTTATGAATCACAATGAGAGAGAGAGAGGGGGGGAAAGAGATAAATTAGGAGAGAGAGAGTGAGTGAAAGCAAAATGGCATATTGAAAATGAGGTTTGATTAATTCTTTTGTTTTGTGATTTTTTTTGATTCGAAACAAAAATTCGATCACTTCGAGAGTTTATATCGAAGTTTCACGGGAAAGCAGAAAAAGCACAGAGGAAAAGAGAAAGAGAGAGAGAGAGAGATGCTTGAAATTTGACAAGATGAAAAATTGCAATGTGTGTGTGTGAGAGAGAGAGAGAGAGAGAGAGAGAGAGAATGAGTATGTGTGTGAGTGTGAAGAGTCTGATAATAATAACTTGGAAGAGTTTTTATTATTATTATTTATATATATAGACAACAAAAAATGTTTTTAATTAATTAATTAATCTCTTAAAATTTGCACACACACACACATTAATCGTTATACAAAAACTTTCACACAAAACCAGCAAAAAAAATAAAGTATAATGAAAAATAGAGAGAGAGAGAGATCTTGTGTATTATGATGTATATATTGTGTGTGTGTGTTTGGATAGGTTAGCTTCAAAATAATAAGAAAAAATATTTTCCAAGTTATAGCTGTTGAAGGTTGTTGTTGTTGTTGTTGAAGATTTGGGAAGATTTAGGTCACAACAAAATTAATGACATGAACAGTCTGGCCAGCTTCAAGAGAAGGAAGAGAGAGAGTGAGAGTGAGAGAGTAGATGGGTTTAGGTAGATATCACGTTTGAAAAGGTTAGGTTTGGATCACATTGGAGAGAGAGAGAGCGCAACAAGGAAGAAGAGGGGTATGAATCACAACACGTGTTTGTCGTTGAAAAAAAGAGTTATTTCTGTTGGGGAGAAAAAGAATAGTTAGAAAATTTGATTATAAAACATGTCTCTTATTAGAAATGAAATTGGTTAAACTTTTTGGGTTCAATTTAGTGTGACTTTGTTCATTCAACAAAAACTATTGCATTTGGCATCATTGCAGAATGAACTCTGGTAAAAGCAAAACCCAGAAACTAACTCGTTAGTTCTAATTGGTCTTAAAAAGTAAAAGTTAAACTATTAATTTTTAAAATAAAACATATCAAATTACTAAAACAGTTTTTCTGAAATAAGAGAAAGAGAATAATATAAATCTAAAAATTTCAAAGCAATATTTTCAAATTAAATTTTCTTTCTAAACTCTTTAAAAAATCTAATTTTTAAAAAATTATTTGCAATTACGAGAAAGCTTATGTTGCGTAGATTATTATATCTTAAAATGTTATTGAAACTCTAAAATTGCAATAATTTTTTGACATAGTTCCTGAGGCTACTTTCCTAAGCTTCTTTGAATATTGGTGTAACTCTAAAAATGTGAACGCAAACTTAAAATTAATTTTGCCCTCGGTTACAAGTTTAACTACTTTCATTTCAATATAAGAGTGAAATAGTATCTTACCACTAGGGTTCGTGGAGCACGTAGAGTAGTGGTACTAGTGGCAGGGTTAGTTGTAGAAGATGCGGTAGTTGCACTCGCCACAGGTGACATCGAGGGCGACGTTGAGTTAGCGGTGTTGTGATTGTTGGTGGTAGTGTTGATCACTGGCTCCGAGTTGATCATGGTGACCACTTCGTTGGAATCGGTCAGCACCAGTGGTCCTCCGTTGGCTTCCAGCTGTTTGGAGCGGGCACGCTGGGCAATCTGCGAGTAGGTCAACTTGCCGGGATCGTCGGTGAGGCCACTCAAATCGACAAAGCCCGACGAGGCCAGCAGAAGTGGCTCGTCTACATAGTTCTCGTTGGCGTCAAAGTGCTGCGGTGAGGTGCTCTCATGGTGGTTGTTCTGGTGGTGGTGCTGATGATGATTCATAAGCTCGTACTTGTGATCGCTGCCAGCGGTCGAGATGGTAGAAGCCGTTGAGCTGAGGTCAACCGAATCAACCGATTGACCCTTCTTGAGTTCACTACCACTACTGGCAATTTTGTTGGTGGTCTCCACCACTGCGGCTGGTGGCACAGGTGTTGTGATGGTGGTGCTCGGAGGTGACTTGGTCGTGGTGACAGTGGTGCTTGTGGCAGCAAAGGGCGCTGCTTCGATGCTTGCCGTCGAGTTGGCTACCTTGGCGGGAGCCTGACTAGTGGCATTTGCACTACAGTTATTTGTTTCCGGCTCGGGTTGTACTGGTGTGCTCACTGAACTACTGGTGGCAAACATAGCGTTGCCCTTGACCACATCTGCCAAGCTCTCGTGATGTTTCGAAGAATTACTCGCGCTTCGTGATCTTGACTCGGGTTCAAGACTTGAATCTTTGGCAACACTACCGTCTGGATGATCATCGGAACCGGGCAATGGAGGAAACGAGTTGGCCAACAAGTTAAATGAAGGTTCCGGGGGTGACTGTGTCGTTCGGCTCGAGGCACGCGATGAGTAGCCCGAGTAGGAGCCAGAAGAGCTACTTCCACCACTGCTCACACCACTAGCAACAGTACCACCGTTCTTCGATTCGGACCTTGGACCAGTCGAAACACTGTTAGACTGTTCCCGCGATGTGTTTCGATACGAGGACTTAGAACTGCCGCTGTCTGCACGAGGTCTTTCACTCTTGTCGCGTTCCTCCCTGCGAGTATCATAGCCAGCAGTGCTACGTCCACTGTTGCTGCTACTACTTCCATTGACTGTACTCCGGTAAGGCGGATGACCACTCTTGGGACCCGAGCTATACGAGGGAGGTTTACGAATGCTGCTTCCGGTCACTGTGCTTACGGCTGGGATGAGGTGAGTAGGACGTGGGTGAGGATTGGGATACGAAACAGGAGTAGTAGACGAGCGTTCTTCTGACTTTCCGCCAGCAGAGACGGAGGACAACGACTTGCCACTGCTATCTTTGGCTGAGTAGCCTCCAGCAGAGCCGTTGGCGTAGTAACCACTGTTCGACTTGGATGATGATGATGCACCTACGTGGTTGCCATAGAAGGGCGCCGTTGAGTTCGATCCCGAGCTCACCGGAGGCTTCACACCGTTCGACTTCTGACTGGCATTGGACGACGAGCCCGACTCCACCGAACTACTTGTAGACGATGGCGGGTGGGAAGGCGTGCTCAAATTAACCGGTGCCATTTGGCTCACCGAGTATCCAGTGTAAGCTGCTGGCCCGTGAACGTACGTTCCACCGTTATTATGCATCGACGACGAACCAGTGGTATACTTGGAACTCGAGCCATAACCACCACCATTTCCTCGGTAAATCTTGCCCGAGGAGCCATTCGGATTGGAGCCATGATAACCACGGTGATGACTTCCGCCTCCATGGTGTCCTTTGCCGCCGTTGCCACCACCATAGCCTCCTCCTTGGTACCTGGCGGGACCATTGTGACTAGGTCCGTTGATCATCTGCTCGGGCGCGGTACCACCGTTGAGCATGGCACCACTCACACTGGTGGCCGCCATCAGTTGGTGAGGCTGAGAGGTGGCCACCGGGTATCCACCAGACTGACTAGTGGCGGGCGGTGGGGTGGGATTTACGCCCGACACCATCGCACCGGGAGTGTAGTGTGGCGACAGACCGTTGGCGACAAACACTGCCGACAGATCGAAACAGCCACTGTTCGGATTGTTGTCCATTCGGATTCCCGACGGAGGAATCGATATCAGCTGGCCCGGGTAGAATTGCGGGTAAACCTGCTATCATCATCATAACAATAAACAGAGATTAGTGTGGGCACATCGACACAACATATAAATAAATATATATATACTCTAATTAGCTAATGATGATAGTATAGTGACGCACAAAAGCATAACCGGAAAACACACACACAACACACCATTAAGCTTTCGGGCATTAACAGAGAGAAAGAGAGAAAATCCCTCTCCCTTTCAAAGAGAGAGAGAGAGAGAGAGAGAGAGAGAGAGAGAGAGACAGACAGAGAGAAAGGAAGAGAAAGACAGATAGAGAGAGAGAGAGGGATAGAGAGAGGGGGGATAGAGAGAGGGAATAGAGAGAGAGAGAGAGAGAGAGAAAGAGTGATCAAAATATGACCTTAAAAATATAATTAAGCTAACCGGAATGAAGATAAATTACATATCGAAAGCTTAACAACACATGAGATTTTGAGTCATATATAAGAGGATGAGATGACTCATGTTAGAGAGAAAAAAACATAAGATTGCACAGCATTCTTAATTCTAATCCCAGCCGACCTCATTTTGTCCCAGAAGAGATCCTAAACCCAAAGTAAATTTACCTTTTTTACTTCTCCGGAGAAAAACAAGCACATTTCATCTTGTTGTGCAACAACAAAAATAGCACACAGCACTCCATACACACACACAGACATGCATACCAAATTCTCTCAGGAAACAAGTTTTGTCCTTTTTGCATTTTCTATATTAGCCTTCACTATTACTATTCGAGGATTAAATTGTGTTGTGTGTGTATAAGACAAGTACAAAATTAATCCTCATTAAAAAAAGAATTACTCTTTGCCTCTGTGAGTTTGTGTCGAAATAAAATCTCACATTCAATCAAAGAGAAGTATGCACACCAAAATAGAGAGTAGGTTTAAATCGACACTTCTCGAGAACACAAGAATGAGCTTACAAATTAAGTCTAGTTTTATGTCGACAAAAATACGTAGAAGCCATAATCTGACAGAGACAGCACAAGTGTGAGTGACCTCTTCTCCTCTTTTTGGTGAAAATATGTTTACAGTTGGGACAACTTCACCAAAAGTGTAGAAATTTGATGGTCATTCAATTTTTTAAAACTTTAACAATTCTTACTATTATCATTGTATTTTAATACTTAACATTTCTACTTTAAAAATTGTTACATTTTTCTATACATATATATTTTGAAAAGCCTTATCCAGAATTAAATTTGTACTATCTTAACCTTACCAGAAAAAACATTTTCTAACCAAAGAACACTCTTCAACTACACTCAACATTTAAGTGTATAACTTGAGACAGTATTATTTTCTTTACAATGATATACAGTATTGCCCCAAGTTTTACTTGTTTCACTTTTTACACCAAGCCATTGCAAGCAGTGTAGCTTTCAAAATGCATAAATCGAACACTGTTTACTTCTCTCTCTCTCTCTCTCTTTTTTCACTTTTTATGTAAATTCGAAGAGTAAAACTTGACGCAACACTGTATTATCTTCATAGCAGTATAGTGTAAAATAATTTAAATTTTATCAACATATCTGTAAAGCTGGCCTAACTTTTTGCCTATCTAAATGTACTCAACAAGTTTAACCTACCCAAATTAACCCATTTCCTCATTAGAAGCTAGCGGTGTTCAGAATAAAATTTAAAAACTTACCCTTGAGTTGATAGGCACATTGTAGGACGGTGCGTAGAGGCCTGGGTGGTAGGGAAGAGAAGCGATCGGGTTGATAGGCACGGCCGAGTTTGGATCGGCATTTGGCGTCACATGACCGGGCGGAGTGACACCGGCTGGTGTTTGAATCAAGACCGCATTGGCCGGTGCGCCACCATTCGCCACCGAACCCGAGAGTGACGAAACCGGCGACACCGCGGCCGAATGACTCGAAATAGTGCTGCCCACGGGACTAGGAGCGGTCACCACGCCCAAGGGAGCCATCACGCTTCCCGGTGGGAGGTGTGGCGATGGGATCACCACGGTTCGATTTGCACCAAGCCCACCGCCACCAGACTGCTGCTGGGTACGGTAGTGCACGGTGGGCTTCGCTTTGATCCGAGCCAAAATCGGGTAGCTCGTTCCGGGATAGTTGACCAGCTCGTCCTTGAGATACATGATCGCAGTCTGTGCGTCCTCATCGGAGCCAAAGTAGAGGTACCAACTTTGGTTGTGTGCAAACTCACACTTCTCCAACTGGACCGGTGCGGATGGATCGCGAAACATGGCCATAATCGCATCCTCCTTGACCTCGTCGGGCACATCGCGAAGAATCACAATACGTCGCTGAGCGTTGGGTCGAACCCGGGTGCCACTTTCATCAACCTGTACCTCGTTTGAATGACGCAACACATCGACCACAAGGTCAAGATCGTTGGTAAGCCGTTTGACCATGTCGAAATTGGCCACAATCGCAATCTCCACGTACTGATCTTGGTCCATCTGCGACACCAGATACTGGTCCTTGGAGAGGTTCTTGTACGAGAAGTAGTACTCGAGTTGGTTGCGCAGCTGCTCGCGCAGTTCACGCATCGGCAGGCCCTTCACGTTGGCGGGACTCGGCGTCAACGGTCGCGCATCTAGAGATGTGTTTAGGAAGCAAGAGGCAGAGAGAGAGAGGGAGAGAGTTAGTAAGAGAGAAAAGAGAAAAACAAACATCAACACATCTATCCATCCGTCAGTACAAACGAACAGAAATAAACCTGGTTTTTACCACTCAACAAGGTGGGAAGTGGAGTTGCAAAAAAAAAGTACAGTATAGCGTGAGAGAGAAAGATTGTGAGAGAGAGAGTGGGGGAGAGAGAAATGAGAGAGAGATAGAGGGAGAGAGAGAGAAATGTGTGTGTGTGAGTGAGAGAGATAGAGAGAGGTGTGAGAGAGAGAGAGAGTGGGGGAGAGAAATGAGAGAAAGAGAAATGTGTGTGAGAGAAAGAGATAGAGAGAGAAATGAGAGAAAGAAATGTGAGAGAGAGAGAGTGATAGAGAGAGAGATTGACAGGAGAAAGAGTGAGTGGGAGAGAGAGAGAGAGAGAGAGAGAGAGAGAGAGAGAGAGAGAGAGAGAAAGCCACAATGTGTAGCGAAAGAGCGCGCGACATTTTTCTGCGTATCTCTCTCTCTCTCTCTCTCGCCCACACACACACATTGATTCTTTCCCAAAAGATGCAAATCAAATAAAATCAAAGTCCCCAGGTATGACTTTCTTTCGCTATTTTCATCATTCATTCAAGCTAAACGAGGCTAAAGTTTATACTGTTTCTTCTTTTTCCCCTCTCCTTTTTTCTCTCTCACCAACATACAAAGATCTTTAAAGAAAAAACCTTTTGTTCATCATTCAATATAATCATCATATCACATAAGAAGACATCGTCATCATATAATTTTGCAATATATATATATTTTTAAATATATAAATATATTTATGTAAACAATGATCAAAAATAACAAATTGAAAAAATTCCAAACCAAATCTCATGAATAAATTTTTTTATAACATAAATGACAAAGTGGAAAAGTTCCAAAAGAGTAAAAATATATATATTAATAAAACTTGACATTAATACTCAACTATCTTCTAAGTTAGAGACAGAGAAAAAGTCAAGTTAATTACACTTAAAACCTAAATTTTCACCAACGCACATTTTAAACTATAACTATATATACTTTGAAATAAAATGAACTTAAACTTTTTGCCCTGCCACAAAACGGGTGCTTGTGGGTTTTGCCAAAATTTTTTCGGTACCATTATAAAGTTCAAATATATGGGGGAAAATTTAGAAAGCCAAAATATTACTAAAATATTTTCTATTCATTTTAAACAAAAAATGAAGCAATTTGCAAAATATTAGTGCGCATTAATAATAGTTAGATAGAAAAAGTGTGGTAATATAACTGCACACACACACACACAAATACATATTGAACTATTTTTTCCCCAAAGTATAATAGGCAATAAATAACCCACGAAAACTCGATAAACCTTCAATTATTGTAATATAATTATGATAATAATAATAATAATAGTAGTATTAGTAGAGATAGAGACGATTCTGAAGCCATTTTTGGGAAGTGTTTTGCAACTTTTTTTTGTTTCAAGTAACTCACGACATTAGAACACACACATACAGAGACTGGAAAATGGTGAGAGATAAAGCGAACAAAAATATAGACTCACGGTTAATTGCTACACACACTACACACACAGCAGCTTGGGTAGGCTGTTCACCATTATCGGCTCACACCAAGCTAAATTATCCACAAATCGTGTGTGTGTGAGTGTGTAAATAATATAAATATATATACACACACAACATATAGTTTTTGTCCCAATAAGGCCTTGAAAATTTGTATTATATATATATGAAAGTGTTTGTGTGTGTACAAATCGATTCTACTCTTAAAACTAGGTTTTCTTCATTTTTGATATGAAAGATAATAAAAAGCCGCCGAGGTCAAACTCGAGTTAATTCGAAAGGTTATGCAAAAAAATTCGAATAAAATCGAGCGAGAATTGAAAAAGTTCAAATTCCGAATCAAATTGACAGAGAATTCGAAGATTTATGAAAAAAATTCTAACCGAATCTGGATATAATTCGAATCATAATACAGAAAGTTAGATTCGAATTGGTTAAGAATTCGAATCACAACAGTGAAAGTTAGATTCGAATCGGTAACGAATTCGAATCACAACAATGGATTCGAATCGGTTGAGCACAGTGGAAGTAGCGTAACTCTCACAGTACAAAAACAATAGGTGGCACAATACCAACAAAAAAACGACAGAACATTGAACATAGAACATTGAAAACTACGATCATATTCAGTAATATATAGGAGATATATGAAGTTTGTATAACTTCTGCCGAGTTTGTGTGTGTACAAATCGATTCTACTCTTAAAATTAAGTTATCTTCATTTTTTTAAATATGAAAGATAAAAATGAATTTTGCAATATCTCCAATTAGAAACCTTCATTTGGATCAGGTATTGGAACAGCCTAATTATCACACTAAACTTGAACCAGAATTTTTTTTCAAGAACCTTTTTTCATACACTGATTTTGGGTTGTAAACGATTGAGACGTCTTTTAAGATCAATAAACATAATCAGTGAATTAGGAAGTTACTTAACAAACATTCTGATGAATCGAAGCAGAACTAAATTCGAATCCATTTCATTTTCTGCCACACTTTTGTACTGTAAGTTACGCTACTTAATCGTGCTTAACCAATTTAGATCTAACTTTAGTTGGAGATTCTAATTCATCACATATCCGAATCTAACTTGGTGTTAAGTGGATTCTTTTTGCATAACTCTTCGAATTAAAACTTTTTCAATTCGCACCCGATTCGATTCGAATAGTTTGAATAGCCCTACAATTTAAGGATAACCCTAGTTTGACTTTGGCGGGTTTGTCACTGTTTTTTTACAAGAGATAGACGGCCCTCTTGTAAACAATTTTTACTCATTAACAATGTCAGGTAGGTAACAACAAAAAAGAAAAAGTCCAGAGTTGATTGATGGGAACCCAGCGTGGACTCACCTTGGGGTAAGCTATCGTGGAGGGCGTTGTTGTTGTTGTTGGTGGTAGTAGTGGCGGTGGCTTGGTTGATCACAGTCGGGTGGTGGAGAGTGAGGTCACCGAGTGGCTGGCAAAGTGTCTTGGCGTCACTACTGCTGTTCGCCATCTGTTCCTCGTGCTCGTTCCCGGACGGCGTCATCGTCGTCGTCGTCGGCATCATCATCATCATCGTTCCGGTAGTGGCTACCGCTACTGCTTCTCCAACTGCCAACGGTGTTGCACCAACCGGCTCGATTGGCGAGGTGGAATTTGCATAGACCTCCACACTAGCGCCATCCATCATAGACTGATTGTTGCTGCTGCTGTTGCCGGTGTGGTCTTGGGAAGCCAGTCGGCCCGGCGAGGCGGTCGGATCTTTATCCACAAGCATCGAGTCAGTGCAAGAGGTGGTTGTTGCTGTTGCTGCTGATGTTGTCGTCGTCCCAGTGGCACTCGCTGCTGCCGGCTCGTTGCAGCACGCCGCACCACCGATCGTAGTCGATGGCTGATTATCACTGACGCCCGGTGAAGCGAGACTAATACACGAAATTGTTGACTCGCCAGCAGCAGAAGCAGACGCCACAGTCTCTTCTTCGTCTTCCTCAGACGCCGGGGACCGTTCAACACTTGACGATCTCCACTTCGTCTTATTATTATTACTATTCTCACAATGCTCGGTGGCAAGAGTGGCACTACTACTTCTACAGCTATTGTCCGCGGCGGTGTCGAGACTCTCCTTCTCCTCCTCCACTTGTAATTGGCTAGCACCAGCAGTGGAGGCCTCAGTTGCAACAACAACACTGTCCTCGAGATTATCGATGATCACCGTCACCGGTGTGCGAGTTTCGTCGACACCACTTGTTAGTGTTGTTGCGGTATCGGCGGTAGTAGTTTCACCTCCGTCTTGACCAATTTCTTCTTCTTCTACTTCAATCTTCACACCAGACTCAGCGTCGGTTGTTTCAGCATCATCAGGTGATTTACCTACAACCACAACAAAAAAACAAATAAAAGCATATAAATATAATTAGATATAATGATTTATGAAAAGTTATGTGTGAGTAAGAGAGAAAGAACGAAAGATTCTCTTTTTTGATAGATATATAGAGGTAGAGGTTGATGTTGCCAAGCATCTCTCTCTCTCTCTCTCTCACTAACTCTCTAACAGAGAAACACACACACACACACACCGCCCAACTGTATTAGCACGAACGCGTGTGTGAAGCTAAACAGAGCGTATCAAACCATAGACACGCGTTCCATTCGAACCACACGAGGTTAAAGCGGAGAAAATGCTAATAATTTGAAAGCTTAAAAATTTTTCAAAGGTCTAAGGTCAAAGCTGTATACATACAACAAAATGAATCGAATGAATGGAAAAAATAGATAGTACAAAGAAAAGAAATCTGATGAGATGCGCGTTCGAATAAAACAGACTACGCAAGACGAATAAAATAAAATCGAATTTCGAAACTTTTTGCTTATATAACATAAAATAAGTTTGCTGAAATTAGGCAAAATAGAACACAGATATAAAAATTCGATCGAACTATTTTGGAAAAGAAATATGAAACAAAAACTTGATAAAAATGTGAAAAATAGATGCTTGCTCATGTGAGCCCAAAAAGAGAATGAATTGAAGCAGAACTGAATTCGAATCAAATTCGAAACACGATTCGAATCCAATTAACACATTGAGTTCGAATTCGAATCAGAAACAAACGATTCTATATATGCTCGATTCGATTTGATACCAAAAAAACAATAAAAAAAGTTGTTTTTGCTCAACCAAAAAACAAAAATCGATACAAAGTAAGCAAAAAACTCAATTTAATCTTGTTGTAATAAGTTTCAAGTAGAACCTACCATATAACTCAACTGAGAAAAAAGAGAGAGGCATAAGATACTGAATAATAATAATAATAATAATAAGTATATATCAGTTTAAGTTAAGAAAAAACTTGAAACAACGTTGTAATTTTGATGAATGAATCAAGTGTGTACGTAAAACGCTAAACACCTAAACTAAAAGCAGCCTATATAACAAAAAATAACAACAAACTTTCATCATTAGAAATATACAACAAAAAAAAGGTGTTATTGTTTTCATCTCTCGTCGTGGATCATATGAGACAACACAAAACATTGCACAGGCTGTAAGCAAGAAAACACATACAAACATACACACACACCCCGAGTTAGAATGAGAGAGAGAGAAAGAGTTGAGCACTGGTACAGAGTAGCACCAAAAACAAGTGGAAAGAGAGAAAGAGTAGGCACACCGGAAATCACACCAAACCCGATGATGTTTTGGGTTGACCGGTATGATGATGGGGAGAGAGAGTGAGAGAGAGAGAGAGAGAGAGAGAGAGAGAGAGAGTGAGAGAGAGAGAGAGAGAGAGAGAGAGAGAGAGAGAGAGA
>WURS02437362.1:0-15258 GCA_011762765.2 Rhinocypha anisoptera | reverse complement strand
GGCCGGCGGGGTCCGCGCGCCGCGCGGCGGCGGGGGGGGGCGGGGGGGGGGGGGGGGGGGGGGGGGGGGGGGGGGGGGGGGGGGGAGGTGGGACGGGACACGCAGTCCCGTCACGTCGGCATCACCCCACGCCAGGTGGAGAGACACACACGCAAGCACGGCCGATACGGATTCCAGCGCATGCGAACGTAAAAGAGATGTGTGTTCGTGAAAGGGATGGAACGAGTAGAGGAGCCCGGGGGGGAGGATTTAAGATAGTGTCGAATATGCATCCATTCATGGAAAGGCTGCAACGGACGCAGAACGTTCCACGATCCCGTGCCGGCAGTACCGACGCCGGGCGTAAAAAGCTTCTCTCGCTTCCCGTCATTAAACCTACCCTCCTCGTGAAACAAGTTTTACGGCTCGTAACACCGTAACATAAACTTTTCAATCCGCCCAACAGCCAAACAATTAATCACTAATCACTCAGTAGCCCTGATGACGACCCTAGAGTCGAGAGTCGAAACGTCGACGACGATGGAACCCTTGACCCGGCTGAGAACCCGTGAAAACTTCATAAACAACATTCGCCGGGAAAGCACCAGATCTTACTTCAATTAAGCACTAAATGCAAAAGCAAAAAATAATTAAAATTAACCATTTCAAGTGAAAAATTTAGTAGCCGCGAACAAGTAAGTAGTTTCTTCGACGGTACATGAAGGCTGCTTTACTCAAATTTAGGGGTTTTTTCCGACACCCTGCGTTAAAATGACCTTTTTCTCGAATTATATTTTTTTTAACATCATGGTCAAAATCATCATAATTACTTGCAATCCGAGTATCGGTCTGTAGCAGCTCTCCGAGGCATCCTGTCGCCTGTCAACCTCTTCGTAACTTCGCAGTTCCTAACCCTAACATTCTCCATTATTCAGTCTCGCACATCATCTTCGGCCTATCCCTAGGTGTCTTCCCTCATACGGTCCCTTCCAATACAGTTTTTGCTACGCTGGCATGCAACAATATGTGTCCTATTAAAATTATATGGTGCACCCTGATATTTTTTCGAATCCGACACCACATCATCCTGGTGATGAATCCCACGGGACTGTTTGAGTGTTTTGAGAGGATTTTTCCGAATGCGAAATCGTGCAGAATGATTTGACCTTTCGACGGATCTCCCATCATAGATGATGACCACGTCAAGATATGAATGTGTTCATCGCAGGTGTTCATTTTTAAAAATGAAGATTTTTAGCCCAAAGCTATTTTTAGCAACCAAGGAAAAGGAAAATAAAATCGATTATAACAGTTAGACAAAAGCATATTAGAATTCCACCAACATTTTGGAGAGGAAAAAATACATTGTAAAAGGATCCGAGTGCTTATTGTGCTTAAAAATCCATTATTCACATCAGCAAACTGGACGAGTTGAGGGCAATTTCAATAGCTGATCAATGGAGTTCTCTTAGTTTACCACTATTCACATAGTGCAAAGATTTTTAACATAAAACTTTAATGGATGACACGTTATGACAGCAGAGGAACTCATGATGACTGGCCCCATCAACCTCACCGTGAGCGGACATTTCTCAAATAAGATGGGTGATGTCACAATCATAAGCGACACAAACATAAAACATAATAGGTGATATTATCAGAATAAAGATGACAAGTAACATTTCAATTATCCTCGTAAAATATTAGGATATTTTTGTGTGTACAAGTGAATTTTCAAAACCCATACAGCGTCAAAAATAATTATTTCTGGAAACTGACCGACAAGGAATAACAACGGCTTCGAGCTCCTTACCTCGTATATAACGCTTTTTGCATTCATTAACGGTTGTGGTGTGAAATAAAAGGCATGAAGCATTATTTATACACTAAGTATTCCTTTATAACCTCAGAGTAATATTTCTTAATTTTCCAGAAAAAACGACTTATGAATCAGCAGCCCCAGAGTTACGAACCCATAACGAATGAAGGAGTAACCGGGTCACTAGGTTTATTAGTAGGTTAGAACTTGCAAGGAAGGGCTTCCGTCTTCCTGGGTCGGCCTTGGTACTTCGCGTTTATTTTCACGTGGCTTGTTCATCTTTTGCTTTGAAATTCAGACAACCCCTGGGATGAATAGCGACCAGATACTCTTGCAAGATGAATGGAGCTGTGAATTTTGGGCTTAATATGAAGGATGAAAATGCTATTGGTTGCACATTTACTCAGACCAAAGGGAAAAAGAAATTATATTTGTTTATTCGCGTCGGCTTAGTATACATCATAACATAGGCACTATTAGCAGTTCTCTCGCCTCACATATGACCATAGCATTTGTTCAGCATGTCAATAAACTTTTTTTGTTTTTTTACTAAAACTTTACTTTGCCTTTGCACAAATTTACTCTACAGAAAAGAAAATCAGACGCTTTAGGGCCAAATCAGACGTCATGAAAAGTTTGAAATTCTCTCGGTGTTTACGATCGTACAGGATACGGGCGTGAGGTTCATCGGAGATTACTTCGGCCTATTTTCAAAACCATATCAATATATTCAACCAAATTAATTATGTATTAAGCTACAATAAAATTTTTTATTACAATCATTCTATGAATGGCACTCTGATGCACCCAGTTAAGTACCACACATTTCGCTGGCGTCCGAGGACCTCTAATATCTGAACACCACCTTCGCTCGATGTTAAACAAATAATGATGAAATCAATTAGTCTCTACGTTCGTTCCGGTGTGCCAGATAAGAAAAAAATTTCTATTATGTTGTTACAACCACCGTTGGGAGCGTAAATTCTAACTGAACTCCGATTTCATTTTTATCGTAACTTGCACTGCATCTTTCCGCGACATTTTTAGATAGAACGCGAACGAAAAAAAACGTTTTGACATAAAAAATTTGATGTCATTTAAAACAGTTACATTTAACTTGAGGAACACCTTAAAATACAATTCAGGGAATTGAATACAGTTTCGCTGAATAATAAGCAACTACAGAAATCTCAGAGTCAAGCGGTACCATACATGTATATAAGTTTGACACTGCATTCCACACAGTCGATGAAAATAATAAGGTAAATAACCCGACGCTTAAATCATGATTTCTTCACTTGACATTCAATGCGATGAAACTATAGACAGATAGTTTATTTTTTTCTCTGGGCATCACCCGTAGAGCAACGAAAAGTATACATCAATACAGACCATGAATAACCTAGTCATGACAGACAATAATGGCATTGAGCGTTATAATGGCATTACATACAGATAGTTCCATTATGTACATAAAGAATAGCAAAAGTATTTGGAAAAAAGAAACAGAAATTGAAACTATCAAATATAAACAGGCTTCAATCATCTGGGAAGCATTCCTTAAGCATATTAACATGATATTCAAATTTAAAAATGGTGGGAGAACGATAGTTTCTCAATTCGGTAGGAATTGAATTCCATAGTTTCGCAGATTCAACGACAAACGACTTTTGCAAAGTGGTAGTACAGTGTGAAGGAATTTAAAGGTTCCTAGGATCCCTTCTAGTAATCATTTTATGTGCAGTGGTTCTGTTTGAAACATGTCTATTAGGTGTGAGGGCTAATTAAGATCAAAGATGGAAAAGAGAATATTCCCAAGAAGGTATTTACGCCGCAAATAGGTATTCAACCACCCTAATTTTTTTTAATATGGGGTAAGATGCTCTTTAATCTTTACGAAGATTAAAGATGAAGGGTATGCAGGAATTTAGGAACCGCATAAGTTTGAGGTTATTTTCAACTGTCAAATCATTATAAACTAGACAACAGTAATCGAAATTTGGAAAAATTAATGACTGAACGAGCAATTTTCGGGTGTTTAAGGGCAGAAGATTTTTATTTACCTTGAGTTGGTATAAAGACATGTTGCTTTTATTACAAATATGGAGTATCTGACTAGCCGATGACAATTTATGGTTAAGGTAGATGCCAAGATTGCGTACAGTTTTAGAGTATGGCAGCTCATTTTCCATTACTTTAATTTTGGGAAAGACATTCAGATGGAAATGGTTAATAATTTTTCAGTTCCCAAATTTGGAATACGCATATGAAAACAGAAATATAAACCTATTCCAAAACATAATACAATGAAATTACCAAGTCTTTCTTACAAAATCTATACAAAATCCTTTGCAAATCCACATCAACTTTTCGCGCAGACAAATAGTTTTATTAAAATACTTCAACACACACTATGCTGTTGAATACGTTTAATATGTTACGAAAAAATTATTTTTTCATATCCATACGGTCCCTATCAAATTTATGAAGCTGAATTCAACTGTGTTCAACACTCAATGCCGTCTGCATTTAGATTTTATTGACTGAAAGAGAATATTTTGAAAATGACCTTCGATTATCAATTTTGGAGCTGGGGCATCGAATTGCTGTCAAATGCATAATTTTACCGGTCACCTCGTCTGGGATATCCGAGCCGATTTACATGGAAAATGTGAAGATACCAAAAATATATAAGTTTTAATTTTTGAAGGCAGTTTAGCGAATAAAATTTAACTTTTTAGGATGTAGTCTGAAGTTAATGCTAACAACATAGAGTATGAACTAATAAGGTGACTATCTTACGCCTTATGGCAGTACTAAGCATACCATTTTTCAATTATGAATCCCTCCGAAAGTCACTGAAGTAGCCTTTACGCATCCCGAGGCCTTTTACTGCCATAGTTACCGACTTCACAAAAAAGAATTTTTTAAAAATTATTTCGAATTTGTGGATATCTTATAACTATTACAGTCTAAAGAAAACAAATGGTAAGTTATAACTCGAAGATTACAAAGCTCTTACGAATAGTTTCATTCGAATTCCACAGTTTCAAACTCAAATTAAATGTTATCTTCTGTTCAGCTTCGGGATTAGGTGAGATAAGACCAACCCAAACACTACTGTCAAATTTTCACTTCCGGACAATTACATTAGTTACCTTTGATGATGAAAGGTTTTTGATGAGGCTCATGGTTAGAATTCCCCCGCTTATTCTTCAACTTAATCCATCTTCAAATCTCCATACTTACTACCACATTTCATTCTATCCGAAATCCCTATTCTCTTCTTACCCCTACTTAGTTCACCCAATATTCTCCCTTCCATTAAAAACTGCAACAACCTATTGTCTCTGAGTACCTCTTGCGCAGGAAAGGTGGATGCCTTTCCTGCCTTCTTCGGATTTCATGCAGTAATCGGCTCTCTTCCCCTACCATTCTCAGCACTTTTAGATTAGTTTTCCCTCCGTTTATCTCACCTTTTCCATCCTTCGTCAAACCCACATCTCAAAAGCCTCCTATCTATCATCCTACCTCATGGACTAGGCTTAGGATCCATATAATGCTATTCTCCATATGAGGGTTTTTATTAATCTTTTATTCAACTCTTTAGTTATCTTTATACTGTCATTTTTTCCTCTTTCAGTTCTCGATGGTTCATGACTCAAGATTCGGGACTTCCTGCTGACTGCAGTCACACATATGGAGCCTGAACTCTTACAGTAGTCCATTTCTTAATTCTACTTTTTCCATCGTTGGATTTGTTTTTGCGAGTTGACTTTTTGTCTCCAAATAGGGTATTTTTATGGAATAAGGTACAAGAAGTCTGCTTAAAAAGGTTTAAGAACATTTTACGAGTTTACAAAGCCACTATTCCTTGATATAATGTAAGTGATCTCCTGCCCGACGAATAGCATTATCCAAACGACGTACCCGTCCTGGAAGAATTTTTGGGAAGCATCACCGAGATGTGCTTCAGGTACTTTCGACGAATATTCTATATTCCTTAGATCTTTGTCCTCTGAGAGACAATTTTAATTTGGGTATAAAAATGTTACTCGGG
This sequence comes from Rhinocypha anisoptera, assembly GCA_011762765.2. Taxonomy (NCBI): domain Eukaryota; kingdom Metazoa; phylum Arthropoda; class Insecta; order Odonata; family Chlorocyphidae; genus Rhinocypha; species Rhinocypha anisoptera. The sequence goes on along the minus strand of WURS02437362.1, from coordinate 9,400 downwards.
TACAATCCAATAGAATACGACGGGGGAAGAATAATTATTCCAGTTTTAACACAAGTTCGGCATAAAAGACCTTAGAAGACCGTGAACAGAACCAAAAATAGTAATTGGAAAAATTGATCCTTTGTTAATCAGTGAACTGATCAGCTACATTATATTAGTAATATGTACTAGTACCAATAAATGGAAACTAAGACGACAGATAATGAGAAATTACAGTTGGGGAAAACCTAATTGGAAAGGATCTTAGGAGGAAAGAACATCATCGGTAAGCGGATGATGGCATATAATAATAGGGAATGCTAAGAGTTTGGAACCACGATAGTATGAAGAGACTGGCAGGTGACAGAATGGTTTTGAGAGTTGTATCAAACCGATCTTAGGATTGATGACCAGTGATGATGAGGAATAATTATAATGTGTAAAGAAACATAACAAACCCAATAAGTTACAGAAAACTTATTGATTTGATGCAGGATGGACCTTGAAAAAAAGGAAAATTACTTAAGTATCTAAATCAGTTTATCTATATATTTTTTAGAACAATAACCAAATATTATTTTAAGAGCAAAAACGACGATTTGGTAGTTTTATTACAGATCCGAGGAAACTGGAATTTCAGTTATATGATTTGAGTATTCCGATACATGAAAAACCTCGTTGAGTCCTATAAGACAACACCCAAGGTTAATCTCCTGAGAGTCTGCTGGCGTTATAGTTTTCACGGAATTAATTACGGCCATAAAATTTCAGTTTCCATCTTTACTCACTGTATATGACCATGTAAAATCATTGAACATATGAGATGAAAACAGATAAATATTGTAGTTAGACATCACGGAAAAATACCATGAACTCATGATTACCCGGCAAATTTTACTTTGATATGACGGGATCGATCACATTTTGAGACCTCAGCTCTCAGAAATGCAAGCACACCATCAAGCTATTAACGGCAACGTGCCAAAAGATGATGAACAATCATGACCTTTTTCCACTAAAATACATATAACGACGTTCTAATTAATGCTTCCGCATTGTTCACATGAAAAAAAGTGCAGGATAGTTCACACCATGTCGCAAAATGTAAACTTTGATTAGTCTAACCTAGAAAGATATCAAATTTATCGACGAACATTTTGATGACACTAAAAAGTGGGGAGGGGAGGAATACGGTTATGTTTCACCCATTAAATAAGCTACAATGTTAGGAAATGACCATAACGAGAAGAGGAGACTCGGGGTACCTACAGTAACACTCTTGGCAAATTAAGTCGGGAGGTCGGGAAAGATATATGTCTACGATGAATAGCCATGGACCCCATCACTTAACCTCTTGTTTTAATGGCTTTATGTCTCCAGAGACTGACATACAGAGATCAGTTCTCACTCCATTACACGCTTGAGATGTTATACGCAAACAGGGAAACCGAATCAACGAAATGAAGAAGAAATTAAAACAAGGACGGAACGGGGAGTCCAGAGTTCTCGTTTCTGAAATTAATGACAACTGAAAAAGAATCTAAACAATTTTCACATTTTGAATTAAATTAAATTGATGCCTACTGTGAAAGCACTTTAATTAACACCTCAGAACTAAGCGGAAATTGAACGGAGAACCAACTTCATCATACATTGTGGCCCTAGAAACTTGATTCAAATCTCTGCCCAGGTTCTAATCCAAAATTTCGTTACTTAAGGGCATCCCATGTCGATGTTTATGTTGGTGAAACCCCATTTCTCTGGGTATGATAATATCAGAAACGGAAATAACTGTATTAATGGAGAAAAACGTGTGTTAACTGGATTTAGCTGTGCACACACAATTTTCAATTCTGATTCCTTTCGCATCCTGAAAAAAATTAAACTGTTCAGAAGGTGGAACAGAGATATGAAAGATTCGCGTGACTTCAAAATGGGAGGAGAAATTTTGGGTACCGGAGTTCCATAAAAAAAGGAGGGGGGTTTCAAAACTGGATAAAAATCACGTCGATTGGATTACGATAAGAAAAAAATCTTGAATTTCGTTTCGTGTGCGGTTGTGAGAAATATAAGTTGCCATAAGTGCGTGAGGTGGTGACATTGAAATTCACCAGGCGGTGCATTTTAACGCACCTTACAGGCGACACGCCACGAAAAAATTGTAAGAACACGACGTTTTGGTTAATCACAGCTACTGGGTCCCTTCGAAAATGAGCAGCACTTCTTCGCTCCCGACTTACCTTCTTCACTCGTGGCCACCCCATCCATTCCTTCCGCTCTCTCCCGACCTGCCTACTCCACCAACCGTCCTTCGCTTATCTCATCTACATCGAGACCTGAGAAAAGGTTGTGTGGTCGGGTGTGTAAGCACACCGCCCCAGTTCTGGAGGGAAAAGAAAATGAAGAATAAAGAAAACAAAACAACACAAAGAAATTGAAAAAAGAACGAAAAAAATAAGAAGAAAAAAATAACTGTCCTCGACAAAAAAAATCACACTCAATCACGAAGGACTTAAAATTAGGACTGGAGTGCATGTGTTCTTGCGTATTAGTCGGAGACGGTATGGTTCGAGTTAATGAGGTGATAACATAAAAAATATTCAAATAAAAACTTTGATTTCGCATGCAAAATGGTAGAATTAGTCTCATGTTGATCCATTTGCGGCTGCACGTGAAGAAACCCATTCAATAAAATGTGGAGGCAGTTTCTTTCCCTGCATCGCTATTCTTCATGCAAATACTAGCCAGTGAGGTAACACTATTAAAACGTTTTTAAGCGACCATGTACAAAGGAGCATTACCAGTGAATAGAATTACATAATTCTAGGTATTTTAAAATTTTCAATCAAATTTTTGAGAAAAACCCAAGAAAAAATACAATATTAAGATTAAGTTTAACAGGACACATAACAGGGGGAAGAGCATGAAAAGAGGCCGAGATTTTCTACACCGTCGGCCTTTTTCTCTATTAAGACTTTTCCCGTTTTTGGAGGAAAACGAATCATCACAAAGAGACGTTATAAAAAAAACACAAGGGTCTACAAGAAATTTTGCGTGAAATTAAGCCACACCTGAATGGCGAACAAAGAAATATCTTTTAAGGTACGCAATAAAATGATTTTTTTAAAATATGGGGAGTAACAAAAATAAATGGTATAATTGGGGGGTAGGTATGTTTTTAAGTTTTAGTTTGAAGGTATCAAGTTTTATGCATCAAACATCTATAGCGATTTCACCTATATCTCCGAAATCCTGTTGGTCCTTAATCATAGGATTTAATAAATAAAAAACGGTAAATATAATACTTGAAATCTTCGCATTTTAGATTATTATTAACCTGAATTGAATAGCCAACGAAGGTCAAGCTGGAGGAAAATACAGAGAAGGGAAACGAAATGGAGAGGAAAAACGGCATTGGTGTCCCAGGAACGATACAATCTACTGCCACATGCATATTGTTTCAGAGCCACTGGAGCAGAAGATTCAAGTGGAATATACTCGGAAAAGTAGGAGGAAAAGAACTCCGAGTACAAACCCGCAAAGCAGACGTTTAGGAGTCAAATATAGAACTTCAGAAGCCACCCGTTGGGAGAGCAATCAAACATTAACAAGAACCACAATTAATACGAGGTGCTACCTAAAAGTACTCGAAATGTAGCACAAATAAAATTGCAGAATAGCTTGGATTATTCACCGACGTCTTCTTTAAAGTACCCCCCTTTGGATTGCAAACGCCGATACCAAGGCTACCGGCACGAACGAAAAGAATTCTGGAATTCTTGTTTTACAAAGGTCGGTTAACCCAAAGGTCGCGGGTTCGAGTCCCACCCAGGGCATGGGTGTTGTTTGTCCAGATGGGTTTTTTCTATGCTATGAAGAAATGCTAAATGACTATAGCCGTCGAGGCACCCAATAAACAAGAAATACTACTCCTACTACTTGTTTTGATAATGTGTTCGGCACTGCCTACGATTCAGCTTCAATCTCCTCTATCGTGTCAAATCTTCGCCCATTTAATTTGATTTCCATCTTTGGAAAGAGGAAAAATTCGCAAGGAACCTAGTTGGGTGAGATGAGGAACGATGCCCAGGTTGTTTTGTGCCAAAAACTTCTATATTATGAAAGTGGTATATGGCCTCGCATTATCGTGATCAAGAACCAAGTAATTCCTGCGCCATTTATTTGGCCGTTTCCTTCCCACATTCTCCCTTTGATGCCTAATCGTCTTAATTAGCCCGCAGGTACGAATTCTTCGTGGAAAATCCCATCAACTTCGAAAAAGCAGACCAGTAAGGACTTGATGTTGCTCTTTACTTAACGGCCTTTCTTTGGCCGAGGTGAAGATGGGCTTTTCCATCCTGATTAGCTTTGTTTGGTTTCGGGATCTTACCCGTAAATCCGCTTTTCGTCACTCGTGAAGACTTCGGAAAAAATATTTGGATCAGTTCGGAACTGTTCCTTTAAGTCTCTACAGATATCTGTGCAACGCTCCTTCTGATCGTCTCTTTAGAGTCCTGGCACGAACTTTGCTGCTATCCCACCCATGTTCGATTTTTCCGATATAGCCCACTAGCAGGTCCCATAGAATAATCTCAAATGTCGTGCATGTCTTGGATGGTCTGCCTACGATCAATCACAACTGGGTTCCTGACAAAAACGACATTTATTTTCGAAGAACTATTAGGCTCTTCAGACCGGGAGAAAGGGTATACAAGGATAGGAATGGAAGGGTAGAAGGAATTTTAGGCTCAGAAGAGCCTCAGCCAATGGTCATATCACGTTGAATACAACGGTTCTCGTCCAAAACGAATGTTCTCATGTAATGCTTTTGTATTCCTGCGACAGCAAACTAAGACAGGAACACAAAAGTTAAAGAGAGAGCTTTCAAAGAAATCGATACATATACGTTATTTCATCAAATGAGCCAATACCAAATCGTAAAAACAAGCGGACTAGAGACGAGCGATTTCAAGGAATGAATCAATTCGAATCGTATTCTGTGAATCGATTTGCTATAAAAATCGGAATCTCGAAATAGATTAGAATCGCACAATAAAAATCGATTCCAATCGGAATCGTAACTGAATCGGAATTTAAAAAGAATCGAAATAGTAAGTGAATCGCAAGGAATCAGAATATGAAATGAATCGAATCGGAAAGGAAACGAAACCAATTAGAAAGCATCATATCAATCGATTCGAATGGGAATATTAACTGAATCAGAATCTTAACTGAGTCGGAATCGTAACGGAATCGGATCTGAATCATAATCATACCTGAATCGCAATCGAATCGGAATGTGAACTGAATCGAATCGGAAAGGAAACGAATCGAATCGGAATCGCATCATGTGAATCAATTCGAATAGGAAAAGTAACAGAATCGGAATCACAACTGAATCGAAATCGTAACTGGATCGAAATCGTAACTGAATCGGATCACAATAATCGATTCAAAATAATCGAGAATCGTATTAAAATAATCGATTTCCAAGTGAATCAAATCGGAATCGCCCACCTCTAAAGCAGAAACAAAAATGAAAATCAGTTCACCAATAACGAACGCTTCCATTTACATCGCCTGTTACCGTACTTACTCATAAAGAACGGACAAAACTCCACCCAGAGCCCTTTGACAATATCTGGATCCGTCTACGCGGGCGATTCAAATTTTGTTCAATTTTGGGTGGCACCTTAGTATTTAATGAGGTGCCTAGAAAGAATCGAAGAAAGTACTTCTCCGGCGGAATTCCTATGAGTACTAGAGAAGGAGACGGAAACTCATAGTAACATTGAATTAATTATATAAGAGATGTTAAGGCATTAAAATGGGATTATCGAAACCCAAGAAATAAATGTGCCAAAATGGATTTTGGATGGACAATGGACAGCTTGGATTGGATAGCGGGCAAAGTACTTATAAAGAAAAGGCAGTGTCCGGAAACGTGGGGGACCACATGAATGAAAGAAGAGCACATGCTAATGCTATTCAAGATTCCTAGGGGGGACTCTTACAGAGAATAAGCCTACACGTGGCAGGAAAATATGGAAAATCTGTAGATTGGAAAATAAATGCGTGGCATAATGCTTCAGGAGAAAAGAAAACTGATAACAAAGACTAAGGTACCCTCATATTCAGGGCTGGTTTTGAGGCTGCATGTAATGAATGCGTAGAGATAAATTAGAAATCAGAAATCGACAAACTACCAACGTAATTAAGTGAAAGTTGGGAGATTAGGGCGAGAAAAAACTTGTAACTTATTATATATTTTATATGGGAGGATATAAACGAAGGCTTTAAGATCGACAAAGGTCAATAAACTGCAAAGAAAATTGAAATCTTCTGAAAAATTCGTTTTCATGCTTTTAAGTATTCAATTTTGAATACGAAAAGGAAGGGGAAGGACCGATTTGGATTTAGAAAAATTAAAGTAACAACAGAAGCTATTCTGTTGTCCCTTTAACCTCTCAGCCTTATAGTGAATAATTGATAACAGCAACCTTCATCGCATTTGTGAATCTGATAGTGAAGTGGTAGGAAGAGCAGACTGAACACAATGAATCCTAAATGAAGTCGGAATGAGTGACAACAAGAGATAGTTGATATATAAACCATATGTAGACGAGGGGGGGGGGAGCAATCAGGAGTGGTGAAAGAAGTGAAGGGAAAATAATGAAAGGTGTAAGATTAAAGATCAAGAAGAAAGGTTATTTATGAATTAAGATGACATTAAAGAAAAATATAAAGGCGCTGTGAGGTTGATTGGAGTAAGATCAGCACGTTGCGGTTTACAGATGACAGCCAAACTGCCAAAGAAGTAAGAAGATATGACGAAGACGCAAGCCCGTAGGGTTGCGTAAGTGCATTCTAAAAAAGAAGTATACAACTTAAACGGTCAGCTGGCGAAACAGAGGAGAAGAGGTTAACATAAAAGTAGACAAGACACTAGTGAAATGAAAGACTTATTTAAGAAAAAATCCGACAGTAGCGGAAAAAAATAAAAGGATATTATGAGTGCACTAGCTACAGTGAAGATCTTTCTGCCAGAGAAAAGAATAGATTCAGACTTTTAGTACCAACATTCACTGAGCCTGGTGGAATTCCATAATGAAACAAATAGAGGTTGTAGTTTTTATGTGTTTCTACAGAATAAATGAGACACGACCGGATTCGACGACAATCGTCATCACCTGGAGCAGATGATGACGGTTATCGTCAAAGACGGGCATGTCCCATATATTCTATGGAAATACATAAAAACTACAACCTCTATTTGTTTCTTTTAGTTTTAAAATTAATTTAAGGACGCAATAGAAAATCATAAAATGCTATTAGAAGCATGTACCCTAGCACCTAAGCAGGAGTAGAGTCAAATCCAGGATCTCTGAATTATTTCTACAGCAATCTTCAACGAAGATCGTTAATTTTCACAGCATGGCTGCGAGATGCGGATAACTGTGGCAGAGAAAAGAAGTTTGGAAGCGATGGGCAAGTGGTTCAGGAAATTAATGACGAATTATGAGCAAACAGGTCGAAGAAAAGAGATGCTCCAGAAATTATAAGAAAAAGGAGCCTATGTGAACAAATGGTAGTAGTATTTTTGTTTATATGTTGCATCAACGGCCATGATCATTTAGTAACTCCATCATATTATAGAAAAAATCCATTTGGACAAAAATAACACCCATGCCCTGAGCGGGACCCGAACCCGCGACCTTCGGGTTTAGCTACCCCCAGGTTAACCTGGCCGGCTCCTATCTGAACAATTCCTTTCTTAATTCCTGAGTTATAACAGTTAAAGAAAGGAAACAGGGTAGATTGAAAAAATACAATTCACTGATTGTTACAAAACAATTCTCGTAATTTCAAGACATGATGACGACCAAAATGAACCTCCTCGGAGAGAAATCGTGGTTGCTCTTCTAATTTCCCCAAAAGAGTCGTAGAAGAAACGATCCACTTCTTTGCCATAGTTTTCCTTTTTCTTTCCAAATGGCCATTTTGCATGAATTTTTCTAGGGTCCAAGGTCTTAAATATTACTATGAAAATAATCCAACCAGATAAAACTGTTGGAATCCGCTATACGAATGAAAAATTGAACAACAGGGAATTAAAATCGACGACTTTAAAAAATACATAGTCCCTTGAGGAAAGACTGTTTAGAGTGCTAAACTGATGAAATTCGTAATTACTATTTTATCCAAACATGGTTGCTCCATTCACAAGAGAACCACTAATTATAAAAATAAGAAAAAAAATTGACATAGGTGCTAGCACAATCTCATATAAAGTACCCGAACGACAACAAGATATGAAGGCCTGCCAAATGAGATAATAACCCTTTTATCGCCTAATTGATCCTGCCCTGAGGAGATTAAAGGGTCCGCACTTCGAGGAATCCAGTCCCGAGCCTACTGCATGGGCGGCAAGATTAGCGACTAACACTTCAAGCATGAACCGCTGATGAACTGGCTTAAGAAGGATATAGGAGGGAACGCTACCAACATAATAAACTGGTCAAAGAAAAGAGCATTAGGTCCTTTGGTCATAGCAGACATTTTCTCGGAAGGAGAAGAGTTCTTAATAATTTACCAGCAAGGAGCAGACGGGTGTAATACTACCCTGGTACCAATTTAATACATACTCAATTTAATATCCAGGAGGTGGAAAAAATCTTAGCCTGTTCCCCAGTAATGTCAACGTTTCTAGTTTTGCGGATTAATACATGCTGCGACGCGATGTCTATTCTTGCCACGTCACTCACGTCTTCATTTTCACAGAAATTCACATAATTGAGAGTTTTCAAGTGCCAATAACATACGGCGAAAAAACTACACTTTTACTCTCTCTCAAATTCAATTTTATGCACTATGAAAATATCACAATCATGTGGCACACCTACAATAGGATATAGCAATGGGACAAGAGTTACTTTTTTCTTTCATGAGCTACTTAATCGTAAAACACACACTACTTATGCGCCTGACTGTTATACACGAGAGCTGTTTTCACAATCAGCTGCTATCAGATCCCAATACCGAAATCCTCTGCGGCTTTGCCTCTTGAGAATGAATGAAGTAATAGATCCTGCTGATCTAGCAGTCTCTCCATTTTGGAAAGGTTTGATGGGGACTCCAATCCAAACCTTACTAGAACTTAGAACGCTGCAAGTCTTCTGAGAGAAACCAAGAAAAAAAAACCTAGAATAAGGAAAAAACAAACCAGCTCGACGTTAACGTCACACTTTTTACTAGTTCAACATAGCTATGAGTCGGTTGCTACATATTGACAAAAAATATATATGTGTGTGTGTGTGTATATATATATATTTCCTATCCCAGATTATATATATATATAATCACTTCGAAAAGGTTCACAATGTGAATAATATTGGTTCGAACACTAGTGGAACGTACAGAG
>WURS02437352.1:0-15259 GCA_011762765.2 Rhinocypha anisoptera | reverse complement strand
GGTTTTATTTAGAAATGGGGGGGGGGCGGCGGGGGAAAGGGGAGGGAAGGAAAGGGTAAGGGGGAAGGAAAGGGTGGAGGGAGGTTTTCCAGGCACCCGTTCGAGTCGACTTCAATATTCCATGACGTGGGAATTCGGAGACTCGGCCGAAAATGTCCCGAAAGTCGCGAGGAGAACGGAGTGTGTGCGAGCGGATGATGGGAAACGCCCTCATAAAAATGTCGTCGCAGTCCCGGGGAGAAGGGTGGAGAACGGAGAAGTGGAGGAAGATCGGGAGGAGGAGGAGAAAAAAATAAATGAAACGACATAAAAGGACGCTGCTGCAGCGCGTGCATATACACCGCGGCGTCCGACCGTCGTTGCGACAACGAGTTGTTATGCTGCTGTTCTCAAGATGGGTGATTTGTGTGAATTTACTTTTTCCTCTGAATTCCAGAAGGAATAATAAGACACTCGCCCGAAGAAACTGTGGCGATTATTTTCGCGGACGGTCTGATTCAGAGAAAGAAAATCAGGAGCAGAACCGGGGAAAATATCTCAATGACGGTTGCCGAAAAAAGACCACCTTAAAGGGTGGCCAACGAGGTGGCGAATACGGTGGAATAGAATGAGAAAACATTTCACAGCAGTATAGCTTCATTATTAGCCCTTTTGACTGTTTCTTCGTATTTAAATTAATGATCAACCACATGAATAAAAATTATTCAAACCACAAGTCAGTAGAAGATTACCTATCGCACATAGAACCTTCACCTCGTTATTTAATAACCGTTAAGACAAATACTAATATTTGGTTCTACCAAATTTTACCATTAATATTTGGGCTTATTTTTCATGTAAATGGAAAAATTAAGAAATGATACTCTCACTTAAGTAAAAATTAAATAAGTGGTCAAATTAAATCCAAGTAATATTTTATTTACTCACGCCTACACATATTTAATACCTGCATTACTGGAATATTACACACCGTGAATTTGACTCGTTAAAACGATTTAACATATGTAGATATATGTAAGCATTTATGCGTTTTATTAGTATAAAACCAGCATTAAATTGACCAGTTCATACTTAATTCAATTTTTTAAATATTTTTAATGTGTTGGCAATTTAAAGTGATTTGAAATATTATCTTTTTTTAATGTGAAACAACATTAAATAGACCAATTCAGGATTTATTTTAAATATGTTTTAATTATTACGAAGTTCACAATTGAAAGTATATTAAAATATTTTGTTTTCCGAAGATGCTACTCTTAGTACCTATGGTTTATTTGGTTAGTCTGAATTAAGAAACTCATGTTATTTGTACCTTTCTTGATTCCTCCACCTCCCTATCAGGTTTCTTGAATGATCCTTGAAATTCCGAGGCGTTTTCTATTAAAATATTGTCACCCAAAGAGCCTTTTACTCAAATACATCGTTTATATGAAAGCCTAATTTACTTCTTTAAAAAAATTATTTTGTTTATTTAAGTGTACGTTTTACATCAGATTTATTTCCTTCACATATTTAGGAAACTTAATTTGTTTAATACGAACTGTTAATCCGGTAGCGGTTTGGTTCCGTAGAACTGACATAGTAGCCAAAAAAAGTCACAACACTTGCACCCAGTAACCACTTCGCGGAGTGTATTAACACTCCGTTAATCGGCAAAACAACTTGAGAATATGGGTTTCATGCTCACTAGCGTCCACTGAGGCAACCAAAATATCATCCGAATAGGCGTAGCAGAAGTCCAGTCCCCTTAATGCCTCGTCCATGAATCGCTGAAAAGTCTGAGCGGGGTTTCTTAACCCGATTGTCAAGCGAGGGAATTCTAAAAGGCCAAATGGTGCGGTGGCTGCCATCTTTGACACGTCTTCTGGATGCACGGGGATATGGTGTTATGGCAGCACTTAAGTCTAAAGGTTGAGAACACCGTTTTCCCTGCTAAGCTGTGCGAAAAGTCCTCGGTGTGTGACCTGCCTAGTACGGCCCTCGCATTCAGAGCTCGGTAGTCTCCACAAGGGGGGCACTCCCCGCCCTTTTTCGGCGCCCGTAAAGACCAACAGCTGTCAGATCAGCGTGCCACTCCGTGGCTAACCATAGCTTCGAACCTCTTTTTCGCCAACGTCATCTTATCTGGGGCTAAGCGACGCGGTTTTACACGACACTGGGGGTCCGGGCTTAGTCCTGATGCAGTGGACGGCAGAATGCCGCGGTTAAATGTGGGTGCCTGACGGTTGGGTAATTCCGGGGAATCCCCTTAGGATATCGAGAAAACAAGGCCCTCCCGAAAACCACTTTTACATGCATTGTCGTGCCTGTTGCTCTCCGCCCGCTTGCGGACAGCGATGTGACACCGTCGACAAGGCGTCGATTACGGACGTAAACCACTATATTATAAAATGACAAAAATTCTACGCCTATTATCGTATATTGGTTTGTCGACGTCCGCTGTCACGAACCGCCAACTGAATTCGCGGCGTTTTAAACCAGAAATTAAACGTGAAGTCCTTCAAGCCACATAGTTTTAAACCAAAAATGTACCAAGGTTTAATCATTCTTCACGAATTAAATCTAAATATAATCTCCAAATGAGGAACATGAAAAAATTGCGCGAAAATTAAAATGTTACAATCGACCTTCGGCAATGTCGTGAGGTCAATTGGCTCCTGCACGTGGGCGAATCGATGGGCATTTAGTAGCAGTTTAAAACCAAGCGTGCGGAGTGACAATTGAAAACTTATAAATTTGGAACTCATCAGGTGCTCATCAGTTTTTCTTTTGTTAAGGGAAAAAAGAAAATAAAAAAAACCATGAAACATTTCCTTGCATTGGCTAATTCCTGTAATGTCCTTCGGTCTAACTTCAAAATTCTACTTAAGTTCAACGAATTCGAATGGGATAGAGATGAACCGGTTTCCCGAAAACATTTGCCATGATATGAATCATCGATTGTGTTCGCGCGTCGGCATTTTATATTTCGGTGATTCCCCACCCAACCTGTCTTAATCCTACCCTTGGCGCTGTAGTCGTATACAAGGAGGTAAGGTAGAAGAGGGACGAGAGGGAGAGTCGACGTTTTGAAAACGGTAGTCGTATTTGTATTTTTTTGTAGTGACCAGCGAAGGATCCGACGCTCGGTCACGGTGTGCCCACAGCTTGGTGGACCTTTAAAACCTCCCCTTCCGTTTGTCAAACTTTCCTTCTCATTTTTACTTTTCTGTACGACGCGACGTGCGTCACGGCCCTACTAAGTCCACCACGCGCGCGTACAGATTGAGTACATGTAATTTTTTCGATTAAAGAAATTATTAGAGTGGGAGTTGGATAGAAGGCGTTATAATTTAAACCGAAAGGGGGCATTTCAATTTCTAGGATAGTATTATAACATGCAAGAAATCACTTGGTAAAACAGCTAACGCGTTTGTTTATAACAATGCAAAAACGGTTTTAAAATAGGAGCACCGACCAACTTTTTAAGAGAATTTTGAGGAAAAAATAAGGGGTTATTAATTTTAATGAAAAAAAATTAATCCAAGTTCATTGGAAATATCAGAAACGAAAGAGCAAGCAAAGAAGTGGACAGCACGATTTGAACAGGCTCCGAAAATTTAAGAAGATTGTCCCAACTCCCGGTGAGGTTTTCCATCTCAGTCTTTCGGAACGCGAAAGGAATTTCTTTCTCTCTAGATTGCCATATGAAAAGTTGTTGTCAAACAACCGAGGAATGTTACCAGACACTTTGGTTAAATAGATGGTAGCTATGGAAAAAGTCTTTGCATTGCCAAAAAGAAAAAATTGCACTTCCATTTATTTTTATTTTATTATATTTCAGACATTTATTAATATTATTTGTCAATACGATCTGTTATCGCACAACCATTCCAAATCACTTAAATGAACTATCGAGAAGACAACGGCGCGTAAATATCAGAATCTATCGATGAGCTTTTACATATTTTTCCTTAGAAGACAAACCTGATGAATAAGGTTCTGATTTTTCTCATCCACCATATTAACCCGTTCGGAGCCCCCAAGACAACCACCTATTCCCGAAAATATAAAAGTAAACTTTGTGGTGAAAGATTTTTCCCTTTGCACGAAATGATCGTGTCGTATACTTAAAAGCGCACTCTGAGGCACTCTAAAAATCCCACTTCTGTGAATGGATTAGTAATTTGGAAAATTTATGTTCAAATATTGTCTTGAAATTCGGGGGGATTTTTTTTAATAACCAATTGCTGGAAAAATTATTGCTTTTATTACCAAACTGATGGACTCATCTTACCAGTCTCGTAGTTTACGGAAAACAAAGAAATAACTAAAAACAGGAAGATAATAAAATAATATAAATATATACCAGCAGGAGTAACTGAAGTAACTTTGCAGTTTCCACATGATAATTTATTTAACACGACCATGGTTTCGTAGCAAGGCTACATCATCAGGTCAACCAGAAACTGCTAAGTCACTTCAATTACTCCTAGTATGTTGGACTTTCACAAAGTTACGCCTGAAACTGTTTCGTATATATACGAGCAGTTCTGCACATGCATACTCCTCCCTATGGTTCATTGTCTTTCGACTGAGCCATTACAACCAGATTGTATTGTGTTTACATCTGTTAGTGATCGTTTAAAATGTTCAAGACAATATCTGATCCCGCCGACTGTGATGTGCGTTCTGTTATACGGTTTTTGAACGCAAAGAATGTTAAGCCAGCTGAAATTCACTGTCAACTTGTAGAGATTAATGTCTGATGGGAGGGTGAGAAAGTGGGTTGGAAAGTTTAACCAACCAACCAGTTTTCACGACGAAGCCTTCTGTTGTCAACGATGGCTTGGTTGAAAAAGTGAATGAGAAGCACTGGGCTCTGGGATATAAAAGGGCATTCTGCTTGTTGAGTTTCTTTCCAAAGGTGAAATTATTAATGCGGTACGATACTGTGAAGCATTGAGAAAATTTAGGCGTGCGATTCAAAACAAAAGACGTGGAATGCTCGGTCATGACAACGCACGACCCCATTCCGCTGGCGTCACTTTACAAGACCTTATTCAGCAATTCGGTTGGGAGCAGTTCGATCACCCGCAGTACAGCCCCGATCTCACACTTTCTGGCTATCACTCATTCTTGAATTTGAAGAGTGATTTTGGAGGAAGGCGCTTTGACAGCGATGGTGACGCAAATAACGGTCTTCAGCAGTGGCTGTCTTCCCCGGCGGCATCTTTCCATGAAGAGGGCATAGAAATGTTGAATTTCCGTAATGAAAAATATCTAAAAATGATGGCAACTATGTAGAGATATGGCGTAGGATATGTTCTCTCATGCAAAAATAAACCATGCCTTGAAAAAAAATGTTTTTATGAGTTTTTTTCCCAAACGGTACTTACTTTCCGGACAAGCCTCGTAAATAAGGTTTGCGATAGTTTAAGATGATTGCGCCTAGTTGCCTTCGTCTCTGGTTCCGTATCGTTAGCATATTTCATCTGATGTCTTTATATCAGCCAACAATGAGATTCCACGGCGCAGAGGGTAAAATGGAAATTTTACCAGACAAATTTCGTAATTTACTACTCTACCTTGAGCAATAATAAATGTTTATAAGTGGTAAAAGCTCTTCACAGAAGGCCGAGAAGATGATAATGACGACGCCCGTCCTGGACGCCCCAGTACGTCAACAACGGATGAAAATGTTGAAGCAAATTGAAATGGAGACATCCGATATGGAGAATCGTGAGTTCTTGCCATAAGGTCGTACGGTCAATAGGGAATATTAACTTGAAGTTATACGTCGTTTGCGTTAAGAAATACGAAGGAAAAACTCCCGGATTTGTGGCGAAACAAATTATGGCTTTTGCATCACGATGCAAAAGCCATAATGCTAATGCATCATGATCTTGCATCACCTGCTCACACGTCGTTACTTGTTCGTGATTTTTTTGGCCTAAAACAACACTCTACAAATATTACCATACACAATTTCCAGGGTAAAGTAAAATCTATAATTTTTTAATTTTGATATTATGTTAGTTATAGCGTCCCATTCATTCTGCTGTTTCTCATTTTATAACATCAAGCTGTGCGACATTTAGTAGAAAAAACGCCTTTAAGTAAATTAAATTACATTTTAAAAAATCACTGCATGCCGTAATGTTTTACGCGTTTGCCGAGAATGCGTGTTTGAAGTCGACGATTTATTCTGGCGACACATGTTTACGGAGAAAGCGGCTCTAGCAGCTAACATGCTCGAAAGAGAAATATCTTGACAAGTGAGGGTCATTTTGAGTAATACATTTTTATCGAGTTTTTTATTATGTCATGTTTATATTAGTAATGTTTTTTATTAAATATCGAAGTTTCAGGCGTGATGTGGTGGATTTTAACATGTTCAGTAAAAGGTTGATGCAATTTTCCACAAAAGAAAAAATTATGTTTATTGCAACCTAAGTTTCGATTCTGCATCATCATCATAAGACCTGATGATGATGATGTAGCATCGATACTTAATTTGCAGTATTTATTTTTTCTTTTGTGGAAAATTGCATCAACCTTTTACTCAACATGTTTTTTTATTATTCCAATAATTCAAATATGTTACTCTATGATTATGTTTATGAGGGGTTGATAACTGTTTAAAAAATTAGAGAACTTCCTTCATGAAATGAATTTCGTATTTTAAATATTTTTATTATTTTTTAAATACTTATGGTGATAAACTTTGCTTAAATATCAGGTCCATAAGAGTCGTATGCCAACTCTTTCATCTGATCTAAATTTATGTTCCTCACCACGAAACCCAAATGGTCAGTCCCCTTGTTTGCCCATTCAAACAGCATCATTAAATGGATTTTATTCCCAAACACCGCATTCATTACAGATTGAATTTCCGGAAATAAAACCGTGATGACGAAACCGTCGGTAAACTGTGGTTCACCACACTCATATATTTGAATCATCGGGGTCTGGCACAAAATTCTAATGGTGGTTTGAAACATTCGAGGCATCGCATTTCGGCGTAACAGCTTTTATGTTTCGGCGTAACAGAGGATAAAGCAAGCAAAATATTTTGGGTAAGAGACAGTTTCATCTACTACATATATTTTACTCCTACGAAACAAATAAACAAATCGTAGTGAAATAGGAAAATTCTCAACGACCAAAACAACATTATAAAAAGGGGAGTATTAATGAAATCAAGGGTGAGGTAAGAATGTGTGTGCTGAAAATGTTCATAAATATGTTTTTGAGTCTATGAATTTGATGAATATATTACGTAGAGTTGTTTTATACTTTATCAAGTATATAGTTCTTTAGAAAAACATTTTTTTCAATGTCTTCTTCATTAAAAGAAAAAATTGACCAAACCTTGAAACATTAAATATATAGCAACTTGACAACCATTTAAATATATCCAATAATTAACAATGACAATTTGTTAGCATATTCAAATTTCGTAACATAACATTTTCTAAATGTTTGTATTGATTAACAATTAAAATATATTTATTCGGTAGCTCTTGGTCTGTAAAAGTGGTAATCATAATTCCTATTTCTCTCGCTTTCTAGGGACAGGAGAGATGTCGTAGGGACTAAGACGAAGGAAAATTAAAAAAAATGTTTTATTTAATGATAAGGCGCCTTAATTATTAATCTTTGCTCTAAGAAAAAAAGAAATATAACACTACGCTTAGGAAATGAATGTACCATATACCTGTGCTATCTGCTTCGGTAGTGCCATAGTGCAAGGCAAAATCTCTAGAAAGTGCTAGTTTCATCTCCGCCCAGGAAAGGTATTCTACAGTCACATTCCCACGTTGGATATCCTCAAGAGTTTTGAGTAATTTGAATCGAGGACCTCTCCGATTCTATGAAACTTTTCTGTTGATGAACTAGAGAATTTTTCCTCTAACTCACATAAAGCAGTTTCATATGGAGATCTTTTATCCAAACTATCCAAAATAGTGCCCATCAAAATCTATCAAAAAAATGAAAATAAATTATCGATTTTTTTTTCGTTCACCCCGAAAAACATTTGGAAATAAGGTTGATTGGTTTGGCCGTTATTTGGTGGAAACGATTCATCGCAACGGTAAATGACACGGAGTCTCATTTGTCGTTATTTAGGAAGTATATTCATTCTCAGGTTACAACCACCGAATAAGTGATGAATATTCAGGCGTGATGTTGTGGAATATCGAAAGATTCATGGCAAAATGAAATTGTAACTTGCCACTGAATAAAATTTATTTTGACCCAGTGTTTCGGTGTCACAGCACCAACCTCAGATCCGTCTGAGGATCATCTGAGGGTGGTGAAGTGACTCCAAAACCCTGGGTCAGAATAAATTTTATTCAGTGGAAAGTTTCGATTTCATTTCGCCATGAAAAACCACCGAATTTGGTGTTTCAAACACCGGATCGGCAATATGAAGACGATAAAAATGCTGCTTCTAACAAAAAATAAGATTTGCACTGCTCAAAGTTTAGTGGTAAACTGAGAGAGAATCGCGATCAATGTAAGAAATGCCGTTAATGGGCTATGAGTGGTGTAAGTGACAAAGTTAACGTATCCCTTCTGTAACTTTTGAGGGGTATGAGGTAAATCATAATGCGATCTATACTAAGACCACAAGGGAAAATTCAACCGACGAAGGATGACTTGACTGCCGGAATCAATCACCATTTGTTGAGGCTTTGTAAAACCAGCAGGATTTCCACACGTGGACTACTTGAGTTCCGAGGACAGTCAAGCAATGAGAATTGCACTACTCACACGACGAAGGTTGGAGAAATTGGCAACGAGGGTCGCGCGGGAAATGACGTCTGAGTAAGATAATGGTTCGCAAGACAAGAATTATGTACGATATAAACTTCGTGTTTTGGTTTCTCTCTCAAATACTACATATCGTGGACTTCTGGGAAACCCTTACGAGCCATAATATCCTGTTTCGATAGCAAAGGATTTTTGAAAGTGATAAATCCGCACAAATTTATCCTTTAATATTAATTTAATATTTTGGATCATAAAAACTTTAAGATCATAGAAACCTTGCAGTACGAGAAGCATTACAACTCAGGGTGATGCGAGTTTCGTAAAACCTTGATTCTTCCTTTGAGGAAACTGAAAAGATTACTGAGAAACGGAAGGAAATGGTCAAGTTATACACAAAGTTGAGAAGAGTTTCCGCATCAATCACATGGAAAGCTAATATAAACAAAATGTAGTTCACAAAATCAGGAATAATTAACGTATTCGTTGCAGCGTTAATTTCATAAAACGCCTTTTTTAAAACTACACACAGGACCCCCGAGTACATAAGGGGAATCCTAAAATTTTATCTGTGTAATCGAATTCCAGAATTTGTGGATTGTAGTAATGCTGAAATAACAACTTCCAAGTAAGGAGATTTCACAAATGGGAGTGTGTACTAGTATTTTTGTTTGAGGTCGCTTCGACGACTATGGTCATATGGCATCCCTTAAAAACAAATAAATATCCCCATTTTGATGGAATGAGACTAAAGCGCACGACCGTGGGTTGAGAACGCTACTGACAAAATGGTAGGCTGAATGGGACAGAAGCAATAAGTGCTTCAGGTTTTTTTTTTGATAGGCGTCTATATATGATTAAATTTTTCCACAGATTGAATTGTGCACCACAAATTCGAATAGAGCACGGAATCCTACACAGTAAGAATCATCATCATTATCATCACTACTTTGATCCAAATATTCGTTGAATAGGCAGCGTTTTCTAGGGAGAGATTAAAAAACAGTGTGCAGTTTCCCCTCGCTCTTCACATCGCAGTTTTGCGACCGATCGTGTGAACTTCAATCTCGGCGTCATCTGTGTCCGCTGATACCGAACAGATCATCTCGACCTGCGCCATCAGAGACTTCTGGTTAATGTGCTGCGTTCCATTAGAGGTTGCGAATATTGATGTTGTAGATGACGGTCCTGAAGTTTTTGTGCAAATTCAAACAGAGAAAATTTGTCATCACCAAGAATCGATGCGGCGACCCTCGAATCGCTACATCTGGGATACCCGCGCCCCCCTCTCTCACTTCGGAATCAGGAAATGGCCCTGAAAACCGAGTCAAACTTATGGCGAGAAGACAAGACCTTTTGCACCGTGTCGATAAAATTATCCACACTGGAAAACTCATTCGTGGTGGGAGGATTCGATGCCCGACGAGAAATGGAAAAAAATAAAATAATACTTTTCCTCCACCGCTCCACCGTCGACAGTTCAGTCGACCAAAAAGACATCGCCATCATTACAACTACGGGGAGACTAGAAAAAAATCTTTGTCTGAGCGTCAATAAAATCAGAATGGAATGCTTCCAGTTGAGAGAAACGTAATCTTGGAATGACTAAATATCTCTAATCCAAAATCATCCATCCCCACAACCAAGGAAAATGGTGCACAAAGAGCGCATTGAATTTCATCACGTTTGAAACAGAATATCTTCAAGTGTGGAGCAAATTTCACCGGTAAATCTGAAACCAAAATCGGTGGTATTTTTATAAATGAAATAGAGATAAAGCGCGAGTAAAAACTATGGTTGCTAGAGCAGTAACGGAGATGTAATAGAGACAGCTGTAGGACGAAGCGAATTTTTCGGGACATGAATTAACAGACTTCGGAGTCATACGTAACTGTGTCGTCTTTCATTGCCAGGAGGTTAATAAACAAAGCAAAGTAAAACAGTTGTGGTTGTGGAGGATAACAAATTTTGAAGTGGAAATTGCAGTGCTATTCTTTCTCTAACCGAGAAAGATTTCCACATAGCCTGAAACCGTTTCTTACAAAGTAAAATACCTGATCCTTCTGCTTTTTAAAATATACATGATCGAAATTATTTTAAAACCTAACGGGAACATCACAGAGAAAATGAAGATTCGATAAAAAAATCATAATAATTTCTATAATAGAATTATCTAATTAATAGAATTTTCTATAATAGAATTCTCTAAATAATAGAAATCACTAATTACGATAACTGTTCTCGTGATATTTTTTTTGGGTTCGGTCTTCAACGAGAAGACCATCTCGCCATTGATTCTGGTTTTGACTTGATATTAGTATGAGAGTCCTTGCATGCCTGGTGGTGTTTCTGATCACAAACCAATTCCACTGACACACTCATCGTAGCTGGTTGACTAACCCCATAAGCCTCACTTTCCTCGTTGGGGAGATAACACAATCCCATTGGTCACCGACTCGCTACGAAGCTGCATTCTTGATACCTTCGACATTTTAAGCAGTCTTGAGGACTCTTCAATCACAGATCTACCCGTGTCATGGCTTACTATGAAACGGGATGGCGGTCTGAGTAGTAGAGAAGCAATTTTTTCCGTTTATAACAAACAACACGTGAAATCTGTTATGTTTCGCAATGATTCACTCGAAAAAACTAGGCTGCAGATGACCATAAAATTTGCCTTTAAAAATCAGGAAGACTTCAAATTCATTCGGCTCAAGATCATTCAAAAACAACGAACGTCGAATAGAGTAACCTGATTAACTTCAACTCCTTTGAAATCGACGCCCAGAAAAAGGATAAAAATCAATCAATGGTGAAATCTTATCCAGGAAGTCTTCCAAAAATAAACGAATAAACTTGCAGGAAGCATCATTATGAAATGCTTCTTCCAATTCTAACAAGCCGGAATATCAAAGTGAATTCTCCCTTGCCCAAAATATGAATCCTCCCTTGCCCAGGTCCATTTGGCGCGAATAACGTAAGATACACACTGTTTCAGGGTTACTTGAAAATTAAACTAAAGAAAGAGGCAAAGGAGAAATGGGACTTGAATATAAGAAAGGGAGATAAGGAGGTTTCTAAATTAGAAACGAGAAGGCGGCGGCGGAGGTAAACTAATAAATTTTCTTCCTCAGCCTTCCTGAGGCCGAGGAAGAAAATTTAAGGATCGGCTACTGCTGAAAGTGAACCAAAGCAAGGGAGAGGACTTCAAAAGGATTTTATATTAAAATAAAGGGAGTGAAATATGAAGGAGGGGCAGTTTCTAAGTATTATGAAAGGATTAAAGAGAGATGGAGAGGGTATGTTTCGAAACTAGTGAATTAAAGAAGGAGAAGAGTAGAGGAGGCAGAGGGACTCGCGATGCGATAGCTATGATGCGGACACGGATCAAAAAGGAAAATAGAACATAAACAGAATGTTTTTGCCTGTTTTGTAGAATTTTAAAGACCATTCGATAAAGTAGAGTTGTCTAAACTAATGAGAGTGTTGAATAAAATTGGAGTAGATTTGAAGGATAGGCGTCTCATCGGAAATCTTTATATGGCTCAAGCTTCGCAACTAATGGTGGCAGTGACGTGGAGCCTGGATGGGCACAGTTGGACGGAGGAGTAAGACCACTGTCACCCGTGCCGTTTAATTTTACTCTGAGGGGAAGAAACGGTGGAGTCAGTTGTAAAAGTTGGTGGGGAACTCGTTAAATCATTTCTATTCACCGTCAATCGAGCCCTAGTTAGTAATTCAGCCAACGCGCTTCACAGGACCAGAGTTCGCAAATACGAAAACAGTAAGAAAACAAAAAATCGAGACATAAGAAGGATAGGCTTAATATCATGCTAGAAGGGCATAAATTGGAACTGGTGGAAAATGTTTCATGTTTGGGAAGCATCACAGAGGAAAATGAACGTAGTGACCAGGATATTAGTCGGATAATTGCTTTAGCAAAATTCGAGAAATGTTTAAGGCCGAGACTTTGTGGAAATCCATGTGGCTTTAGCAAAAGAGGACTTTGTGAATAGGAAGGAGTTAATGAGAGGGGCCTTAAGCGAAGACTTGAAGAAAATATTAGTGAAAACCCTCATATGGATGGCTTGGTCCTGAGACCTGGTCCATGAGAAAAGTCCATAGATTGGAGGCTTTTCATGTGTGTTTGGCGAAAGATGGAGACGGTGAATTGTAATTATAAGAAAACCAATGAAGAAGAGCTGAGAATGGCAGGGGATGAGAGGTGATGCTGCGGGCGAATAAGGGAGAAAAGGGAAGGGGTACTCGTATACGATTAGTTTTTGAAGGTTGTGATGGGGGGTAGAACATTTTTCAGTAAGCGAGGTAGGAAGAGGATAAAGATTTTGGATGGAATGATAGGTGGTGAAAAGCATGCAGATTTGATTAATGATTAAATTAGGAGATAGCGGAAAAACCAAACCTGAGACTCTTAATAAACCCTCCTTACCGGGATAAACCCCCCTTCATCAACATCATCAATGAATGAACAAACATCCTGAGATTAAGTGTGAAAATGGATTGTCCAATGAGGGTATGGAGAATACTTTGGAACACAACTGAGAAGAAACGAAAATTTTCAAGGCATAGGAAGCCTATCAAATGTCAGGTGAGGCATGGCAAGGTTTGAGAGTGGAGAAAATGATGGTTTCCTGTGCTAACTATAAATAATTTAAATTATTAAGTTTATTTTTCTGCATAATCGTACTGGATCTAATGAGAAAGATTTGATAGCAGGAGAAGATATCGGACGTGTGGTGTAAAATTAAGCTGGTTCCATTAGGAATGGTTAAAGGGAAAATTTAGGCGAATGTAAAGTATCGGCGAATTTTGTTAATTTCGAACCCCTTAAGGACCCGGGAGAATTTCGCAAAAGAAATCTGTGGAGGAGACAGAAATTGGCCAGGCACGGTTTGGTATTATTTCAGGAAGTGGAACAACTGATCCAGCTTTTGCTTTGATGCAGTTGATGAAGAATATTAGAGAAATGCGGGCAGAACCACACATGTTGTTTGATCTTGAGAAGGAATATGATTGAATGTCCAGTCTAAGAGTCTTAGCGATGCATTAAGAGAGAAAAGGTAGTTCCATAAATGTATGCGAGTCTATTGAAAAAGATGGATTTGCGCTGGAGTGTTGACTAAATATAGAAGCACTATTGATGTGGCAGAAGGGTTCTAAATTAATGTAGGTGTGCATCAGACAACTGCACTCAGCCCATAAATATTCAATCCCATGATGGACATACGTAAAAATCGGAGATGTAAAGTGATGGGCATCATAGAGTTGGGTATAATACAAATTAAATATTCATGGCAATAATATTCGCAAACTATTTTAAGAAGTACATCTCAAGATGAGAGAAGCAACTTTCTCAGATTACTAAGAAACAGTCTCTTTTGTGTGTGCGTTAATATATTTCTTTTGATAACTTTATTTATGTTTCAGGTGCTATACCTGGACGATATAAATGATCCCGGTTAAATTTTTGTAACAAATTTTCTTCCTTATTCATAGTAAAATAAACAAGAAATCGTTTAAATATTGATTCAGGAATTCTCTCATCATGAGAGTCGGAGGGAGGAATCGGAATTTGAGGGAATGAAAAGAATTGGATTGAAGGGTATTTTTATATGGATTTTCAGTGTTTTATATAACATATTTCAACATTATCGTTATTACGTTGAACATTTGATTCACATATTGAATAAAATAGGCAGTTATTTTTTTCGTTCCCACTTCTTCTGAAGTTTATATATTTCGAGCAGTTGCACATCAATGTAGCACACACAGTAGCAGTAGCACATCAATGTTCTAATTTACAAAACTACAAGCTCTATATATATAAATATATATATAGTTAGAGTGATCCTATAGTATCTATTGGTGTGGTTGATACATTTTAATGATGTTACCCCTAAACTTTTTACTAATAGTTAACGAGAGTTGCTAAACTATTTAAGGACAGTGATTTCTTCTGTTGAAGGAACATATATATATATATATAATATATATACACACACACACGAACGTGCGAACACACTTTCTCTCAGTGCGCAACTGGTTTTCTCTCAGACCGACGAAGGGGCAAGCAGGCTCCGAAATATCTCTCCGTTATGTGAGTCTTTCTATTATTACCTGTTTCTATGTGTGTATGTGTATGTGTGCGTGTGTGTTAATGTTTGCTGCTTGTCTGAGTTTTCCTGAAGTGTATATTTATATACTTCAGGAAAGCTGAAGTATCTATTTATTTATTTATTATAACATGTGTAATTGGTTTAATCACGCCAAAACCGGTGTTCGAGTTCCGGCTGAGGAGGACAAAACTTTTCTCATATGAATTTGTCAGTTTCCATCAAATATTTTCTACCACACTTTGTGTTCGCCCTTATATGTGTTCCCTTTCCTTATTTCCCATTATTTTACTGTGCATTTTTCACCGAATGGCGATTGTTTCTGTATAAATGCGTGTATATATATATATATGATTCCCCTTCGCTTC
>WURS02437343.1:0-15259 GCA_011762765.2 Rhinocypha anisoptera | reverse complement strand
TACCCGCTGGTCAGGTCAAGAGTTGTAAAAAAATTGCAGCCTCCCAAATAG
This sequence comes from Rhinocypha anisoptera, assembly GCA_011762765.2. NCBI lineage: Eukaryota > Metazoa > Arthropoda > Insecta > Odonata > Chlorocyphidae > Rhinocypha > Rhinocypha anisoptera. Next base: position 15,208 of record WURS02437343.1, on the reverse strand, counting down.
TCGAGGGTCTCAGCTATATTCGGAATTGAGTACACGTCTGGAGTGGTCATGGTGTTTAGCGCTCTGAAATCCACGCAGAACCGAAAGGTTGGCGTCCCATCCCTTGACTTTTTTGGTACGATCACCACTGGTGACGCCCATGGACTTTCACTTGGTATAATTATCCCCGCCTTCAATTGTTCATCCACCAAATTTTCGACAACGGCCTTCTTGTGAAACGGAGTACGATACGCCTTCCGATAGATGGGGGGGGTGGTCACCCGTGGGAATATGATGGGAGTTGCCGGCGGCATCCCTTCCTCTGGGAATAAATCACCAAATTTCTCCAGTACTGGTTATAATGTGTCCCTTTCGGCATTCGCCAAATGGTTTAGCTTCTCAGAAAAATCTATCCTCGTACTCGTCTTCGTCTCTACTCTCACCCTCCCTTCATATTTTCGCGACTTGTCTCTCCCATTCTGGTTCCCCACTTCCTCCACGCGAGCTAAAATTGTCCCCTTGTTCAGTGTTACCTCCTCGTTATTAAAATTAGCAACTTGCATGATTATGCGTTCATCGCCGCTAACGCGACAAACCACTCTAGCGACGTAGCACCCCTCGATATCATCCATTATCGGTTCCGCTATGACCTACCGGCCGATTAATTCCCATCCCATTTGAAATTCCACGGCCGCTAACCTCCGCGAATTAATTTTATTGAATTCGTCGACCTGTATACGGATAACAAAATTTATCTTCATTTTAAATCTTTAAGACGATTAAAAAAGCAATACCATTCTCGTTTCTCCTCAGCCGCAGTTCAATCCTTCTTGCAGAACCGACATTACAACTCAAGGACAACACACGACCCTCTCAAGTAACCGCGTTTTAAAATTGTATTCCTCTTGTAGGGTCGACTGCCTTTTATTCGGATTTCCCGACTTGCTGAAGACAATACATAGCTCGAGCTTCGTCCGACGATATATTTCCACACGCCTCCGATTTCACCCCTAAAACCATTAAGTTATTTCCCCGGAATTACATCTGAGCACTCCAAGGGACCACGGAAATCGCTTTTCCCTCCGAAAACGAAGGTTTCCGCAACCTCCACACACCCGCGGACGTTGATTCAGAGCGAAAATAAATCGTTAACTGAGGAAGAGGTCCGCGACTTTGCGCCTTCCCCCGACGTTGCGATTGTCTCTTCTATTGTAACTTTTTTTCGCGCACGCTACATTTTCCTAATCTTCTCCATTCGCCTCAATGCCATGCACTCATTCATTACGCAATTCAAATAGTGTATTTCGAGGGTGCCTCTCTGATGACCTTTTTCCTCCGTGTTCGAACGATTCTTACATTTTGCTTTCGTAATTCATACTTATAATGTTCAACATCTCAAAACGACAAAAAAACATTGCTTTCAGTGTTCGTTTGCATTTTATTTCACGCAATCACTACAGGGATGTTTTCAACTGACTGAACTCTTTTTAACTTTGTTAATTTTTATCTTCATACAAGCGAGCTAATAGTAATTTTTTTAAAGATGATGAAAATATAAATATGGTGGATATACCCGAGAAAAAAGATCGAGGAAAAAATTGTTGAGCCTAGGATTCGAACTCCCTGACACTTGACTCCAGGATCACCTACAGACACACTATCCACGCCACAACGACGACATCTTCGCAATGTATAGTCATTCAATCGTTCAAATATTATTTCGTTATCTACTATGTTGGCCGTACAATCGGATCTTTTATCGAAATATTTTGATTTGTATTTAGAAGTGAACATTTCTAAAGCCCTGTCGAACGGCACTTGATTTAGAAACTCTTCATTGCCCCGTCAATGTTATTTCATCTTGATGTATATCTCGACTTTTCGTCGCTAACCATTGTCCCACATTTTTTCCCTCCATAATGCATAATAATTTCAATGCCCCTCAGGCTGAGTTTATATTATGTGAAACCCTGAACTTGTGTCCATTCAAAAATAAGCTTTAATGTTTTCTTAATAATGATAATTTTGCCATTATTCATTTAATGTTGCGTTACTCAAATACGTAAAAATCATAAGGATATCTTTCGAAACTCTGTTATTGGATTGCTTTTCCCAGAAAAACTAATTTGACAGCAATGTTGATAAGGAAATCCTTTAGCCATCCGTGATAGAATACGATTTAATGAGAGAAAGCAAGATGAATGTGTCTACTTTTTGAAATAATTTTTTTAATGAAATATTTTAAAGCGAAATTCTATGTTGGGAATTTTTTCTAGTGAAAGTTTTTCTATGGTAAATAATTATTTACTGAAGTGCTTTACTAAGAAAATTATTTTCTTGCGTATATTTTTAGAAAAACAAAACTTTTTTGGGAAATAGTATTATGGGTAAATTAATTTCTAGCGAATTTATTCTGATGGAGGATTTTATTGCAGAACTTTTAAAGGGAAAATAATTTAGAAAATATCTCTTAAGGATATTCCCCCGATCATGTTCTACTGTGTTGAATGAAAGCGAAAAAATATTACAGTCATAGGCATTAAAAGGATTTTTTTGCTTACAGAATTGGAAAGATAGGGTTTCAATAATGCTATCATAATCCCACGCATGACATCATGCACTCGGGGAAAGAAAATTAAAGCAACAGACATTTTCAAGGTTATTAGGAATTTTTGCCTAGAAACTTCAATAAAACGTCGTGTTTTCGATCACATACTTAAGAATCGAATCGCACTCTTGAAAGCACTGAGGATATCCGGTGCGTGTATTTTGCGTTCGGTTCTCGGTTGCGTCATTTTTTTTCTGGGCGCTAACCTCCGCGAATTAATTGTATTGAATTCGTCGACCTGTATACGGATAACAAATTTATCTTCATTTTAAATCTTTAAAACGATTAAAAAAGCAATACCATTCTCGTTTCCCCTCAGCCGCAGTTCATTCCTTCTCGCAGAACCGACATTACAACTCAAGGCCAACACACGACCCTCTCAAGTAACCGCGGTTTAAAATTGTATTCCTCTTGTAGTGTCGACTGCCGCTTATTCGAATTTCCTGACTTGCCGAAGACAATACATAGCTCGAGCTTAGACAGACTATACAACACACGACCCTAGCAATTACCCTGTTTTAAAATTGTATTCCTCTTTTATGGTCGACTGCCTTTTATTCGAATTTACTTGACCTGCCGAAGACAATACATAGCCCGAGCTTCGTCCGACGATATATTTCCCCACGCCTTCGATTACACCCCTGAAACCATCAAGTTATTTCCCCGGTATATCATCTGAGCACACCAAGGGACCACGGAAAGTACTTTTCCCTCCGAAAATGAAGGTTTCCGCACCCACCACACATCCGCGGACGTTGATTCAGAGCGAAAATAAATCGTTAACTAGGGAAGAGGGCCGCGACTTCTCCCCTTTCCCTCGACGTTTCGATCGTCTCTTCCCTTGTACATTTTTTCGCGCATGCTACGTTTTCCCACTCTTCTCGATTCAGCCTCAATGGCATCCACTCATTCATTACGCAATTCGCATTGTGTATGTCGAGGGAATCTCTCTGTTGACCTGTTTCCTCCGTGTTCGAACGGTTCTTACATTTTGCTTTCGTAATTCCTACTTATAAAGTTCAACATCTCAAAACGACAAAAAATACATTTCTTTCAGTGCTCGTTTGCATTATATTTCACGCAATCACTACAGGGATGATTTCAACCGACTCAAACTCACTTTCACTTTGGTACTTTTCCTCTTCATACACGCGAGCTAATAGTAATATTCGTGAAAGATGACGAAAATATATATACGTTCTATATACCCGAGAAAAAAAATCGAGGAAAAAATTGACGAGCCTAGGATTCGAACTACCTGACACTTGACTCCAGGATCACCCACAGACACTATATCCACGCCACCACGACGACATCTACGCAATCTATAGTCATTCAATCGTTCAAATATTATTTCGTGATCTCCTATGTTGGCCGTACAATCGGATCTTTCACCGAAATATTTTGATTTGTATATAGAAATGAACATTTCTACTGCCCTGTCGAACGGCATTTGATTTAGAAACATTTTTCGCCCCGTCATTGTTATTTCATCTCGATGTATATCTCGACTATTCGTCGCTAATCAATGTCTCACTTTTTTTTCCTTCATATTTCCTCTCAAAATGCAAAAGATTTCAATGCCACTCAGGTTGATTTAACATTATGTGAAACCTTAAACTTGTGTCCCTTAGAACCTAAGCTTCAATGTTGCCTCAATAATGATAATGTTGTCTTTATTCATTTACTTTTGCGTTACTCAATTATGTAAAATTCATTCAGGATATCTTTTGAAACGGTGTTATTGGGTAGCATTTCCCAGAAAAAATAATTTGACAGCATTGTTGATAAAGTAATCCTTTAGCATTCCGTGTTACAATACGATTTAATGAGAGAAATTAACATGAATGTGCGCATTGTTTTTAAAATAATTTTTTTAATGAAGTATTTTAAAAAGAAATTCTTCATTGGGAATTTTTTTTAGGGAAAGTTATTTCTAAGGAATATTTTTCTAGGGAAATCTTTTTCTATAGTAAATACTTATCTACAGAAGTAATTTACTAAGAAAATTATGTTTTTGCGAATATTTTTAGAAAAATACAAATTTTTTGGGATATAGTATTATGGGTAAATTAATTGCTAGCGAAATTCATTTTCATGGAGGATTCTATTGCATAGATTTTTAAGGGAAAATAAATTAGAAAATATCTCTAGAGGATAAATTCCCGATCATGTTTTAGTTTGTTGGATGAAAGCGCATAATATTGAAGTCAATGGCATTGAAGAATTTTTTGCATACAGAATTGTATAAGTAGTGTTTCAATAAAGCTATTATAATTCCACGCACGACATCAGGCACTCGGGGAAAGAAAATTAAAATAACAGACATTTTCAAGGTTATTAGGAATTTTTGCCTAGAAACTTCAATAAAACGTCGTGTTTTCGATCACTTACTTTAGAATCGAATCGCACTCTTGAAAGAACTGAGGATATCCGATGCGTGTATTTCGCGTTCGGTTCTCGGTTTCGTCATTTTTTTGGGCGCTAACCTCTGCGATATAATTTTATTGAATTCGTTGACCTGTACAGGGATAAAAAAATTTGTCTTCATTTTAAATCTTTAAAACGATTACAAAAGCAATACCATTCTCGTTTCATCTAAGCCGTTTTAATCCTCGTAGAACCGACATTACAACTCATGGCCAACACACGACCCTTGCAATTAACCACGTTTTAAAATTGTATTCTTGTAGATTATACAATACAAAATCTTACGAGATTTGGGACTTCCATTTTCCCTAGTTACGGGGTCGTACTATGAGAATAGCAATTCTTTTTAAAATTAAAATATTAGGGGGATCCAGATTCCCTAGTTACGGGGTTGTATTAGGATATTTAGCATTTCTTTATAAAATTACTAGATAAGGGACTTTCTTTTTCCCTAGTTATGGGGACGTATGATAAGATTAAGCATTTCTTACTAAAATTACAAGATTCCGGGCAATCAGATTCCATAGTTACGGGGTCGTATGAGAATATTTAGCATTTCTTTATAATATTAAGAGATTAGGGACTTCCATTTTCCTTAGTGACGGGGTCGTTTGACAAGATTAAGCATTTCTTACTAAAAGTACAAGAGTACAAGCATCCAGATTCCCTAGCTCCGGGGTCGTATGAGGATATTTAACAATTCTTTAGAAAATTACGAGATTAGGGACTTCCATTTTCCCTAGTTACGGGGTGGTATAATAAGATTAAGCATAACTTACAAAAATTAAAAAAATTACGGGCATCCAGATTCCCTAGTTACGGGGTCGTATGATGATATTTCGCATGTCTCTATAAAATTACGATATTAAGGACTTCCATTTTCCCTAGTTACGGGTTCGTATAATAAGATTAGCAATTTATTTTAAAATAGCAATATTACAGGCATCTATATTCCCTAGTTATGGGGTCATATAAGGTTATTTAAATTTCTTTATAAATTACGAGATTAGGAACTCCCATTCTCCCTAGTTACGGGGTCGTATGAAGCGATTTAATATTTCTTTCTAAAATTAAAAGATTACGGGCATTCAAAATCCCTATTTACCGGGTCGTATGAAGATATTTAGCATTTCTTTATAAAATTACGAGATTAGGGACATACATTTTCCCTAGTTACTGGGTCGTTTAATAAGATTAAGCATTTTTTACTAAAATAACAAAATTACGGGGATCCAGATTCCCTAGCTTCGGGGTTGTATGAGGATATTTAGAATTTATTTTTAAAATTACGAGATTATGGACTTCCATTTTCCCTAGTTACGGGTTGGTACTATGAGATTAGCATTTCTTATTAATATTAAAAGATTACGGGCTTCCAGATTCCAAAGTTACGGGGTGGTATGAGGATATTTAGCATTTCTTTATAATGATACGAGATTAGCGACTTCCGTTTTCCCTAATTACGGGGTCGTACTATGAGATTAGCAATTTATTTAAAAATAGCAATATTACAGGCATCCATATTCCCTTGTTATGGGGTATATGAGGTTATTTAAATTTCATTATAAAATTACGAGATTAGGGACTACCATTTTCCCTAGTTACGGGGTCGTTTAATAACATTAAGCATTTCCTAATAAAATTACAAGATTACGGGAATCCAGATTCCCTAGTTACGGGGTCGTATGATGAGATTAGACATTACTTTCTATATTTAAAAGATTACGGGGATCCAGATTCGCTAGTTTCGGGGTTGTATGAGGATATTTAGCATTTCTTTTTAAAATTACGAGATTAGGTACTTCCATTTTCCTGAGGTACGGGTTCGTACTATGAGATTAGCATATCTTATTAAAATTACAACATTACGGGAATCCAGATTCCCTAGTTACGGCGTGGTATGAGGATATTTAGCAATTCTAAATAAAATTACGATATTAGGGACTTCCATTTTCCCTACTTACGGAGTCGTATGATAAGATTGAGCATTTCTGCCTAAAGTTACAAGATTACGGGCAATCATATTGTATAGTTACGGGGTCGTATGAGGATATTTAGCATTTCTTTATAAAATTACGAAATTAGGGACTTCTTTTTTCTCTAGTTACGGGTTCGTTGGACTAGAGTACTCATATCTAACTAAAATTAAAAGATAACGGGCATCCATACTCCCTATATACGGGGTTGTATGAGGATTTTTAGCATTTCTTCATAAAGATACGAGATTAGGGAATTCCATTTTCCCTAGTTACGGAGACGTACTATGAGAATAATATTTCTTTTTAAAATTACAAGATTACGGTCATTCAGATTTTCAAGTTAGGCGGTTGTATGAGGAAATTTAGCATTTCTTCATAAAGATACGAAATTAGTGACTTCCATTTTCCGTAGTTACGGGGTCGTTCTATGAGATTAGCATTTCATTGTAAAATAACAATATTACAGTCATCTATATACCCTAGTTACGTGGTCATATGAGGTTATTTAGCATTTTTTTATAAAATCACGAGATTAGGGACTCACATTTTCCCTAGTTACGGGGTTGTAGGATGAGATTTAGTATTTCTTTCTATAATGAGAAGATTTCGGGCCTCTAGAATCCCTAGTTACGGGGTCGCATGATAAGTTTAAGCATTTTTTTCTAAAATTACAAGATTACGGGTATTCAGTTTCCCTAGTTACGGGGTCATATGAGGTTATTTAGCATTTCTTTATAAAATTATGAGATTACGGACACCCTTTTTCCCTAGCTACGGGGTAGTATGTTGAGATTTAGTGTTTCTTTCTATAATGACAAGATTACGGGCATCTAGAATCTCTAGTTACGGGGTCGTATAAGGATATTTAGCATCTCTTTATAAAATTACGAAATTAAGGATTTCCATTTTCCCTTGTTACGGGGTCGTATTATAAGATAAAACATTTCTTTCAAAAATTACAAGATTACTGGCATTCAAATTCCCTAGTTACAGGGCCGTATTACGATATTTAAGAATTCTTTATATAATTACGAGTTTAGGGACATCCATATTCCCTAGTTACGGGGTCGTTTAATAAGATTAAACATTCCTTACTAAAATTACAAGATTACGAGAATCCAGATTCCCTAATTACGGGGTCGTATTATAATATTAAATATTTCTTTCTAAAATGACAAAATTTCGGGCCTCTAGAATCACTAGTTACTGGATGGTATGAGAATATTTGGCATTTCTTTATAAAATTACGAGATTAGGGTCTTCCATTTTCCCTAGTTACGGGGTGGTATTATAAGATAAAGCATTTCTTACTGAAATTACAAGATTACGAGTATCCAGATTCCCTAGTTACGGGGTTCGTATGAGGATATTTAGCAATTCTTTATAAAATTACGAGATTAGGGACTTCCATTTTACCTAGCTACGGGGTCGTACTATGAGATGAGCAATTTATTTTAAAATTACAAGATTACTATCATCCATATTCCCTAGTTACGAGGTCATATGATATTATTAAGATTTCTTTATAAAATTACGAGATTAGGGACTCCAATTCTCCCTAGTTACGGGGTCGTTCGAGGATATTTAGCATTTATTTATAAAATTTCGAGAATAGGGACTTCCATTTTCCCTAGTTACTTGGTCGATTAATTTGATTAAGCATTTTTTACTAAAATTACAAGATTACAGGAAGCGAGATTCCCTTGTTACGGGGTCGTATGATCAGATTTAGCATTACTTATTAAAATTAAAATATTACGGGCATCCATATTCTCTAGTTACGGGGTTGTATGCGGATATTTAGCATTTCTTCATAAAGATATGAGATTAGGGACTTCCATTTTCCCTAGTTACGGGGTCGTATGAAAAGATTAAGCATTTATTAGTAATTTTACAAGGTTACGGGCTATCAGATTCCTTAGTTACGGGGTCGTATGAGAATATTTAGCATTTCTTTATAAAATTACCAGATAAGGGACTTCCATTTTCCCTAGATACGGGGTCGTTTGACAAGATTAAGCATTTCTTACTGAAATTACAAGATTACGGGCATCCAGATTCCCTAGTTACGGGGTTCGTATGAGGATATTAGGATTTCTTTATAAAATTACGAGACAAGGGACTTCCTTTTTACCTTGTTACGGGGTGGTATATTAAGATTAGGCATTTCTTACTAAAATAACAAGATTACGGGCATTCAGATTCCCTAGTTACGGAGTGTTATGATGAGATTAAGCATAACATTCAAAAATTAAAAAAATTACGGGCATCCAGATACCCTAGTTACGGGGTCGTATGATGATATTTCGCATGTCTCTATAAAATTACGATATTAGGGACTTCCATTTTCCCTAGTTACGGGGTCGTACTATGAGATTAGCAATTTATTTTAAAATAGCAATATTTCAGGCATCCATATCCCCTACTTATGGGGTCTACTGAGGTTATTTAAATTTCTTCATAAAATTACGAGATTAGGGACTCCTTTTTTCCGTAGTTACGGGGTCGTATGATGAGATTTAGTATTTTTTTTTAAAATTACAAGATTACGTGCATTCAAAATCCCTTGTTACGGGGTCGTATTAGATATGTAGCATTTCTTTATAAGATTACGAGACAAGGGACATCCATTTTCCCTAGTTACGGGGTCGTTTAATAAGATTAAGCATTTCTTACTAAAATAACAAAATTACGGGAATCCAGATTCCCTAGTTACAGGGTTTTATGATCAGATTAAACATTACTTTCTATAATTAAAAGATTACGGAAATCCAGATTCCCTAGTTACAGGGTGTTATGATGGTATTATGCATTACTTTCAAAAATTAAAAAAATTACGGGTATCCAGATTCCCTAGTTACGGGGTCGTATGATAATATTCGGCATGCCTTTAAAAAAATTACGAGATTAGGGACATCCATTTTCCCTATTTACGGGGTCGTTTAATAAGATTAAGCATTTCTTACTAAAATTACAAAACTACGGGAATCCAGATTCCCTAGTTACGGGGTTGTATGATCAGATTAAGCATTCCTTGCTATATTAATAAGATTACGGGCATCCTGATTCCCTAGTTACGGGGTTGTTTCAGGATATTTAGCATTTCTTTATAAAATTATGAGATTAGGGACATCCATTTTCCATAGATACAGGGTCGTATGAAAAGATTAAGCATTTCTTACTAAAATTACATGGTTACGGGCAATCAGATTATATAGCCCCCCTCCTTCGCAGCGCGGCAAGAAAGAACGTGCACGGCCGCCCAGCCACACATCCGTTTCCATCCGTCGTCCCATCGTTCCTCGTTCCATTTCATATACCAAGGGAGCGAGAGAGAGGCAAGGAAAAGGAACGGCGCAAATATCAGGGGGGCTCGTGAGTAAGACCTGTTCACGGCTCGCGGCCGACCGACCTTGCAGCCGCGGAGAGCTTTCTCGTTCGCCCGTTCCGTTGAAAAATGCGATAAAGGCCACATGTGTGGACTTGGCGAAATAGTTGAAGCTCGCTTCGGGGATCGGTCTACTTCTCTAAGGAAATGAAGATTTAGCAGGCTCATCCAGGTGAACACCGATTCTGGGGTGGGGAGAGGATGATCCAAAGCTAGTAAACATTTATGAGAAAAAATGGCGCCAACTAAAGAATCGTTGTGCAGGATCCACTTACATATGTTTCCATTTTCGGAATGAATAATTTGTTTATTTTATTAGATAAAATAAAATTTGCTGATTACACAAGATACGAATTACTCCATTTGTTTTGTTTCTACTGATGCTTAAAAACTTCAGGATATAATTTCATTCAAATATCTTTCGCATGACACAACAAAAGGAATTTCGAAACTGTAAGACATTTCAAAATTATTTGAGTAAGATTAAACAAAACTGAAACTCATACTAACAGATTCACCACAATTTCGTCTATAAGATGGAAATTTCAAATCCAATGTAATTAATTTGAGCGAGTAATTCAATATGGTAGGTACTCTAACGGTATAATTATTAAAAAAGTTATACTTATGGTAAATATACCTTCTATTGAAATTAATTAAATGTATGAGCTTCCTATTGTCAAATTTCCACCACATACTTAATATTTACCACTTTTACAACAGCAAACATGAATAAATGCAGTTTTCATCATGCATGCATTTCATCATGCAGCATGAATAAATGCAGTTTTAAAGGGTGTTAGGCCATCAGGTGGATATACGAAACCACTATGAGAAGGGAAATCCATAAATATCTCATGTTTAAACGGTTCTTTATATAAATAATATATTCATAGGTTGATGTGAAAGGAATACATGAGTCAAAGAAAAAAACTTCTGATTCTCGAAACTATTATTTTTGAACTCTGACCTGCGGCTTCAATGCTCCCGTGTGCACTATAACAACTCCTATTGCCAATTTTTCTTATGGGCCGATGACAAATGTACACCAAATGTCCCATCTTTTAAATCCAGATACAGCAAAACTTTTAAAAATAGTTTAATAAATAAAGTTTTCGGAGTTCTTTCATTTGATAAAGACAATTAAGTAGCCAAAATATTACAGAATCGTTTCTCCATCCGTTTGTCTTTTAGTCCTACCCTATGCACATTACTTATTCATCAGATAGCATCGAGTCTGTTGAAATCGCTCTTCCCACAATCCTCACTACGTAACCATTCCTCCGTTTTCATAACGAGTATCTGCTGACCTTCCCCGTCTAGCGCAACCTTTTTTTATTCATTTTAGAAAACCCTGGTTTTAAATATGCAATTCTATAACCCTTTAACCACAATTTAATTGACAACTTTTCATATTTTTTAAATGTTAAACGTCAAAACACTGCAATATTTCCATTTTATAAAAATATTAGAAGTGCATGCTGATAAAAAGCATTAAGAGAAGACACAATTTTTTTATATAGGAACCAATTAACTTAATGCGTAGCGCAATACCTTCACACGTCTATAATGTTAATTACATCATTTCCTCATACTGATTGTTGCACAATAAAAGTAGCGAACTGCCTTTCAGTAACCAAATGCAGAATTGGAGCCGACCCGACTATTTAACAATACATCCGTATATAGCACAAAAGTAGTTCTTCCATTAGATTACATAGATATTATTGGATTTCGCTGAGCAGGAAAAGTGAAATCATTTGCGTACTCAAGGACGACATTTCGCAAGGAAGTTGTTACATCAACGTTTATACTTGTGAGATAGCATATAACTTAGTTCCACGTATTCCACTAATTCTAAATAACTCATGAACTTTGCCTCCTCGAGGCAAAACAAGTCCATATAACATGATTTTTGTTTAAAGCATAAATATCCTCATTTCTAAAAATTACAGAAAACTTATGCAATGAGGATGATTGAAATAAGATAGCATGATATTCACATTTCGCTGATATGTTTTCCAAATAACTGACAATTTTTCATCGTGACATTTAAATTTCTCCCCGACTGATGTTTCGGTGTAACTTTCCAAAGAACAGGATTGTTTCAAGTTAAGATAATAAACTGGGCAAGTTGTGTCCGTTATTTAACGGTCAAAATATGCCTAGTGTCCCATTGCTACGAAATCCTATGATTTTGAGAGCATTTGAAGATTTTTTTAATAAGTCAATTTAACACTGTTTTACAATCCGATGTTGACATTAAATAGACTACAGAATTTACTAACTGCTGCAGACCGTAAGTAGAATGATCAACGTGATTCATCTATGGCCTAGGCTATCATCCGGCACAAAATGCTTAACAAAAATTATTCGGAACGTCATACTTTGTGGAATTTGTGCGATACTGCACGTATAAAAATTCTCACCGCGAACGAACAAATTTTTGTGACACTTAACGTGGCATTCTAGCTTAAAATCGCCAGTCTTCAGTGATAACTAAAATCGCGTATTTTCCCCGCATACAATTCGATCCCGAGAAAGCGATATTTGGAGGCAGACAGCGATATTCGAGAGCGGTTCGCGGAATATTGCTCTAATCCAATAGCTAACTGTCTGGAATGAGATCATCTCTTTACACTAAAAACGAAATTCGCTGCAATAATAATTTACCGAGATTGTATGAGCCGACTGCAGACAAATCTGTACGCATATTTTAATACACACAGCTTGCGCAGATAAACTTCAACATGTGTGGCGAGACCATGCTTCTAAGCATTAAAAAATGCTTGCGTGCGACTCAAAAAGGAGAATATGACCTAACTAGCGAGAGCGTCGCACTGCGATACCCATTTCTGCCAGAAGGGGAACAGTCGTTAGCTCCGCTGACTTGCACCTTTTGCGCATAACGTGATCCCGCATTTTCATCAAAAACTCCGCACCCCCATCTTCTCATATTCTTCCGAGAACCGCACACCGAAGTCTTTATTTCCCTGTGCCTCGTGCCAAAACCTCTCTCTCCCTACCCACTCCCTTCTTTCCCGCAGAACTCTCATCCCGATGACGCGAGGACTTTCTCCGTCTCCCCTCACTCCTCTTCTCTCTCTCTCTTTAGGTCCTTCGTCTCGGGAACGACGATTTATAATCTCCATCCTTTCCCCCCCCCCCTCCCCCCTCGGGGCGCCATTGAGACCCAGAACAACAAGACCGGTAAGATATTTATGTCTGTGTACATGTATACCTGCACATATATGAAGGTAGGAAAAGAAGGGATTGGAACACAAAGTGAGAACATGTTTATGATGGGGAAGGGCAGGTATTCACCTAACAGGCGAAAGGTCCGTGGATTAATTCCGGACTTAGAGTAATCTTGGTCTGAATGTTTCCATCTTCCTGATCATGTGTGAACCACTTTTTTTTAAGTCTATTTATTTCTTTATTTTCGATCGCCCACAAACAGCACTAATTGGCCTATTACAGTGGGCGCTAAAACATTTTTAATAACAAGGACGTAAAACACACACAACTATGTCCTCGGTGGAGATTGAAAAATCCACCTAGTAGGGATTCGAACCCGCGTTCTTCGGGTTGGCAGACGAGGACGCTACCCCGCCGCCAGAGAGTCCATTCCCTCTGCTTTATTTTTCCAGTAGATATTACACAGACACTGTTATTTATCTGTGAATAGTATTTGTCTTTATAAATAAATAGTATTTATCTGTGAATAGTAATATCATTCATGCAGAGAGCTATAAATTTGGGGAGGAAGTGGTGGAATAAAGTGTTCATGGCAGACAGATTGATATGTTACGTTTTGTAGATGATGTAGTGATAATAGCTGAAAGTGAATAATGCTTATCAAACAAGATGAGAGTGTTGGAGGGAGTCTGTAACAGATGCAATATGAACATCAACTGAGAAAGGACGAAGATCCTATGTCCTATATGAGCAGAAAGGGAACTGATGCAGAAGTCACGCTAAATGGTCGAAGACTAGATACAGTAAGGAATTCCAATACCTTGGAAGCAAAATCACATCAAATGAAGGCAGAGCCAAAGATCTCATCAGTAGAATTAACCAGGCCAGGGCATCTTTTAATAAGAAGAAAGGGCTCCTAACTTCCGACAACATTAATTTAGGTTTAAGAAAACTCCTACCCAAAACATTTGTGTGTTGTGTAATACTTCATGCAAGTGAGACATGGACACTCGGTATGGATGGAAGAAAGAGAGTAGAGGCCTTTGAGAGATGTGGTGCTACCGGATAATCCTCAGAATATCTTGGACGGAGATAAGTAGAGTGACAAATGAAGCGGTACCAAGGGGAACTGATGAGTTGCCATGTCTGTGGAAAACAATGAGAATGAGACGAGACACCTGGATAGGCCACAATATAAGACGGACTACTAAGAAACATTATACAGGGTTCACGGTAAAAATGCGAGAGGAAGACCCAGGAAGGAATATATTAAACAAATTGTAGAGGATACGTGCTGCCATTCCTACTTGGAATTGAAGAGGCTGGCCCAAGATCGAGTGGAATGGAGACACGAAAAACTGCTGGCAACCAATCTACGGATTGCCGACCAGAGAAAAGAAAAGTAATATCACTTGTTATTCCTAATCTCTTCCTTTGGACGAAGGTGCTTACGCAGTCAGCAAAAATTCAGATAAAGTGTCCTTTCTTTGGCTACTGTTCTTATGTGTTCCATACTCTAGAGCCCTATTACCTATACCATTCCATACCATGCCACCTTTAGTTCCATCAACCAAAAACCCACGTCCCCCCCCCCCCCCCCCCCCCCCCCCCCCCCCCCCCCCCCCC
>WURS02437322.1:0-15261 GCA_011762765.2 Rhinocypha anisoptera | reverse complement strand
CCTCAGGGTTCCTCCACCTCCTCTCACCCTAGTTTTCTCACCCTATCCCTCCCCACCCCTCAGCTGCGATCCCTTCCTTCGACCACAGTCCCCGTCCCTACGAGGGCCACCTGTTGCTCGGGAAGGCCCCTCTCTCTCTCTCACTCTCTCTCTTTCCCCCTCCGCCGCTCCTGGGTCCCCTCTCTCTGCGTCTCCCTCTCACTACTTCACATCCCCTTGGGGTCAAATAAACACAGTCATTGGTGGTCCTGAGGGCGGCGGGTTATAGAGAGCGAAAGGAGCCCTTGCCCCATTCTTTCTCTCCCCACCCCTTTCTTTCTTTTTCTCTCTCTCTCTCTCTTTCTCTCTCTGTTTTCCGTCTCTTCTTCCTCCAGTGCAATCCTCCTCCACTGTTTCCCACCCACTCTCCCTCCCTCTCTCTCTCTCCTGCCTCCAATCGGAGAGAGAGGGGGGGGGGGGCCCCTCTCTCTCTCTCTCTAAAGACCTGGCGCGGTGCTAAACGAGCCTTACACGCACCCAGAAGTCCGCTGGAATGAATTTCGTGCTCCTTTCTGGGTTTTGCTTCGAGGAGTCGGATGTGGGGGAGGCGTCGTCGGTTCATTCATCCAAACTCTTTAAGCGGAATCTTCTCTTCTGACGTGCCCTTGTTTTCAAGCCCCCACCCCTGGGTGGTTTTTTTTCACGTGTTGGCTGTTCTGCAAATGGGATAGTGTCCCTGTCGCTCAAGCAATCGTTAGTGCTAAATTGTTTTTGGCCGCCGTCGTAAAGGTCGTTTATAATATGTGTTCGCGAATTGGCTTAGAGATTTTGCTTGAATGACAACAACAATTTTGGGAGTTACTGGCACAATGGGTGAATGAATGATTTTTTTAAATGTGGTTTCAAGTCTGGGCAGCACTATCAGGCACTTCAGGCCGGGAGGAAAGGTAAACGAGGATGGGAATGGACGGCTAGGAGGAAGTTTAGACTCATAAGAGCCTCGAAGAATGTGTTTCAACTATTGAAACTATGCATAAATATGTCGGATAACGCTTAATGAATTAATAAAGACCCTAAACAGAAAAAAAAACTAAACTAACCATAATGAATGTGCGCTATGACATGGGTGAAGAAAGAAATCAGGCGTTATACCTTAGTGCTCTAAAATTAGGATTAGCTCAGGTTCGACGAGATTAAATAGATATTTTTCGGACTAATATCTCAGCTCCTTGTTTTGCCGCGCATTGATTTCTGAAAACATCATTATTTACTTAATTCATTGCTGAGAATTCTCTTTCGGTGGCTCATTGCAGTGCGATTAAAAACAAATCTGTACACCCGTCTTGTTAAAGGAATAAACCAATTGGAGGGTTATGAGCTCTCCAACTCACCTACTAACTGATGAAGGAACTGAATCGTTCAATTTGAATGTTCACAAATTGATCGAAGATTAGATCATTTGATCTCTCGGTACCCCATTCCCCTCCCCAAAAGCTTCTTTTCTTTCCTCTTGATTCCATCAATTCATATTTTGACTTTTTTTTTGGACACTTCCAGTAATAACATCGGTGGTTTCAGATTTTACTTTATGAAATCGATTCGCATTTTAATGAAAAACTGTAGTATTCCGCTTCCATATTTTTATTAAAAAATCACGTCGGAACCCGAACGTCAAAACTCAGGTCGCGTTTAAAAAAATAAAATGTGGAATTACAGAATTGCAGTTTTTCCATCCTGTAACATCACCCTGCAGATAATCATTCTGTTATGTTCTTATTTTATCGAACGGGCGCTTTCAACTTGTTATTGGGTCGATAGGAGAACAGGGGAAAAAAAAATTCGAGTATTTAAACAAAAACAACGGAAAGTTTATTGGAAATATGGAGATGGAGCGCATGGTATTTTTACAAGAGGGAATAGGATCAGAGTAGAATGGACATTTTCGTGAGGTACGACTGAAAAGACAGAACCAGCAGGAAAGTAAACGAAGAAGATTGAGTTATAGAATTGGAGGAGAGGAAGTTGTAGAAAGAAAGAAAAGTGAATGCATAAGATTAAAGGAGGTAGGATGTTGAAATTCTTAATATAAGATTTTTTTTGTTGTAAATTAAGGGAGTTTGAAGTGGATTTGAGGAGTAATTTTGGATATCTGAGCATACACGGAGTGCTCTCACTCGCCTGGGGAAGTTACTTATTTTTTTTTAGAAAATCATGGTTTTAATATGTGGATTTCTGGTTACAAGCGAAGGTTGCAATCTTCCTCTGAACAGTAAACGACCACCCTCGTGATAGAAGTGTTCCCTGGTTTGTGTTTATGAACTGGTTGCATTCTTCTTTGATGATGAGGGTCGATGAAGAAATGGCCGCGGTCGGAGTGATGTCTATCCACTGCCAGTGACTCGCCGGGGAATAACTCATGCTGAGCAGCGTGTGGTGACATATGACGTGATGCCCACACGTGCGCCCACAGCAGTTCGAGCGACCCAAATGAAATTGCCCATTCATTCAATGGGCGACCGCGGTTGAAGTCTGCCTCAGATTGTCGATGATTTTTCCATCGGATCCGCGAGTCACACAGTGTTCGAGTGTTCATAGGACTGCTTGCTTAATCCGTCCGCAAATCGCATTGACTGGAAAAAAAATGCTTGGACTAGTATACTTGTGAGAAGGTTAGGGAAGTTTAATTCATAACGACCAGTTGGTTCAAATCAATCATTTTACTGCTTTGGTTTTGTGAAAATTAGCGATCCTTTATGTTCTTCGAAGCATACAACTACTCTTGTGTATGTTCTTATTTATGATATGGGTGTTATGTAAGTTTTTAATTATTATAGTCATAAAACGTAGCTATAAAGATGGAAACACACCATTTCCAAATTTTCCCTCAGTCGGGAAAAAAAAATTCTCTTTAGAGTCCGTGTGTTTCCATCTTACTCACCACATTTTGTGCTCGTCCTTTTATTTGCCACTCCCTTTCCATATTTGCTTTTATTCAACGTATATTTATATATACATATATAATATATATGCATATATATTTTATATGTATGTAATATATTTTACTCGTGCAGTAACGTGTATTTATTATTTTAACATTATTAAATGTTATATGATGACTGAGCCAGCTAATAGTGGATTATAAACGTAATAAAAGTTTCGCATACTCAGAATTCGCATTTTATGTGGGAGAACTAATTTGCTAGTATCTATTATAATCCGAAATACCTAATTTAGTTATCACGGGAAAACACATGAACATAGATCATTTGATACATTTTCTGTGTTTATCAATTACTCCATAATACCATGGCGTACTTCTGATATAGAGCTTACTGAGTCGCAAATAAAGATTATAAAGCATTTTTCCAATTTTCCCTATTTTTATGAATGGCAGAAAATGCTCTTTCGTGAAAATGGTAGAAAGCCGTATTGTTGTGTGTATAACATACAGTGTGAAACATTAATGTGTATACATGGGTAAACTGCACTATTCACCTGCGGAAATAGGTTTTTTTTTTAAAGTACGGCATACGAGCATAAATTGGAGAAATTCAAAGTAAGAAATACAATACTTCATGTATCGTTCGATGAATGCACTTGTAAGTATCCGATATCCAGTTTCTCAATACAATTTTCATTTTATCAAATTATAAGGAGTTGCTACAATAATATTTTTTGCAGAATTCCGGTCATTTTCTTAATCAGTAGTCCTTAATGCATGATAATGGACAACGAAAGTCAAAAAGATCGGGAGCGGCTGCTCTCGAGTTGCGAAAAGGATTAGTTTATATGTGCAACGTTATTGAGTGACGATAATCTGGTGCAGAGAATTGAGGAAAACGAAATGTATAATACAGTATCAGGCTTAACGATATGGGATTTCTCCATCTTCAACGAATGAGGCAAAATTAACTCCACAGTTTCCACAAAATAAGTTTTATTTTACAAGACTGTAATCTCTGTGCCGTGGAGAACCGCCTGATGATCCTCTACGACAGCGAAATCACAATCCGTTACAAAAAATCTTATTTTGTGGGAATTGTGGAGTTTTTTTTTCCTCATTTGTTGAACACGGAATGGTTACGTTTGACTCGTTGGTCTCATTCTTTTCAACGTTTTCCTCATGACAGATGGTGAAACGTTCTCTCTAAAATTTGATTAGGGGTGAATAATTTAACCGTAGTAAATGATTTAACTCATTCTTTCTTACTATAACGGTGAAGTTGTAATTCAATATTCTGATGATGATTTGGGATTAATATGCAAAACTTAATTCACTCTGAATTGAACGACTCTTCTGTCGACGTTCCTAATGATTGCAATTACTTGTACAAATCTCCATGAGGCAAAACGCAAATTGTTGTGGCGAGTGTGTCGGTTTTTGTTTTCCAAACAATTTGGGTTCTATTAATGCCCATAGTGTATTATCTACCATCTTCTCTTATTACAGTAAACAGATGAAGATTTTTTAAAGGAATTGTTTCTGCTCTAACTAGGTACCTGTATACTCCTCTGTTCAAAGTGCACTCTTCCAAGTTTTTCTTTTACCAAGAATCCTTTGAAGGTTTTATTACTGTATTGGTTTACTACGTAATCATCTTTGTAACGGCACTAGTAGGAAACATAAAATATTAAAAATTATGCTGACGTTCATTGCTCAACCTTACCTCGCCTCAAAGTTTTTTTTCCAGGAAACAAAGCGTTCTTAGATCCACCAGGTTAAATTTATAACCCTGTCGCAACATCATTTTGCAGAAACGGTTATTTATTCACAAAAAGAAAGACTCAGGCTACGTTATGACCGTTTGAGTTGGTTAGAACGTACCGTCACTCATCAAAAATGAAACTTTTATGAAGTAATTTATTTCGTCCAACCTTTCATTACCTTAATGCTTTGAGTTAGTTGCGGAATCATTGCGAATAGGGTTGTACTTTTGCTCCGGTGGACGGGTGTGAGTTGTGAGTTGCACTCTTACGGTTATGGCGCCGGCGACGAGACTGCCTCAAACAAGGGTCAGTAGCGTTGCCCTTCATGTTTTTCGAGGGCGTGAGCACATGGAAGTTAAGGCGGGTTAATTTTCAAATTCCACCCTTATTGTTTCACGGCCCTTAGTTTAAGAAATAGGTATTTCTCTCTCTCACTCTCTTGCATGCAGCAGTCGTCATAAATTTAGTCTTTCCGGCCCTCTCTTTATTTGCAATCTTCGCAGCGTCGCTTGAAACCTAACTGACGCATGCGGGATTATTTCTGTACTGATGACTCATCCGGAATTGTCGATTGGCTCGGAAGTACAGACATGCTCTAACTTATGTCTGGGATAGCAGTAATGGCGATATCTAATACTTTTCGTCAAACTTGAAAGATATCGAACCGGGAGGTTTCAGGTCCATTAACTTACTCCTTGTATACCGTATTTACTCGCTTAATTTCCCCCTTCGCTTAATTCCTTCCCCCCGCAGATTTTAAAGGAAATAATTTTTAAATTAAGTTGTTCTCTCACCTATTTATGCAGTTGACTCGCAGTTGTTCTTGCCTATTTATTACCAAAGTCCACAGGCCTTTCAAACTTAAAAAACCGTCCTTAGTAGATATGTAGAATTCGTCTTATTTTTGTTCTGAAAGAATTTGTTACCGCCTAAGAATTTGGAGCGAGGTATAGAGGCCATAATAGTGATAAATATGGAAAAAATTAGACTCTTAAAAGTATTTTTTTTGAAAACTCATTGCTATCGCATTTGTTTACCCTCTCAGTTTTTTGTTGGCAATATGGACCGTAAGGGAGTTACGTGAATAAATTCGGTAATTATTTTAGTTGGTCGATGAGTATTGATGATATTTCTTAAATACTCATTATTTTACACTATTTTTTCTCTCATCCATCGAATTTGGGGGTCAGTTGACAGCTTAGTGAGTACAGTGCTTGCCTTATAAAAGGGGTATCCAGGTTCAAGTCCCGGTGATGCCTTCGGGCACCTCCAGTTTAACCCAAGCTACGTAATTTTCTGGTGGCCTCAAGCGGCACATGCAAAGGAAATGCCCTCCCCCCCTTTGTCCTGATGTGTGAATTTACACACTACGTGCACTAGTTACACATTACGGGAAGAAGTACCTACTAGCTGAGCTCTGCCTTCACCTATCAAACTGACCTTAGGGTTGAATGCTGTGGCTTTTGAAAAATTATTTTGTCTCAATATTGAAGTTGTATTTTTCCAACATTATAAATATACTAAATATGTTATAATCAGACACTAAATAATTATTAAAAATTAACATTTTAGGTGAACTCAATAATTAATTATTTGCGTTTTGATTTTCTAGCGGTATCTTTCTTAAAACTTCGTATATTTTAAATGCGTAAAATTAGCTAATTTTAGTAGATAGTGGTTGAAATATTTTCAAGAGAAGAATTAATTAGCCAGTTTCTGAGTGAAGAGTACCTTCCCTAGGATAAAACGTAATATTTAAATAGCTATAATGTTCTAAGCTTTTTGTATATTTGACTACCAGGTTTCATGTAGTAGAGGGAGTTTGAGGCCTGAGCTACTCGTAGAATTAATATAAGCACCATTCTCTGATGAATGAAGTAGCAAAACTAGAAAAGTGACTATTATATAAACACATGTCTGTTGCTTGCCATTAGGTAGATCTTCCAGAGTCCTACTCCATTCCACGGCCAATTTTATATTCTTTCAATGTATAATGGTCATTGCAAGGTCCAATTTAATGGACCTCCTTGATAGATTTGCTATACATTCACATTTAAATAGTTATTATGAAAATTATATCGGCTGTGATGTGGGTATAATGTCCTGTATAACTCCAATAAATATTTATGGTCACGTTTACGAGTAGCGATACGAAAATCTTACGCTGGAATTGGAACGCATTTACTCTGCCTTCTTAACCGAGGCCAGCTAAATTCTGCGTAAAACCTCTTGGGGTTATGGCTTCATTACCCAATTAATATTCCCCCCTTCCGTTCCCACTAACCATTCTCGCCTCTTAAGCATTCTTCTCACTACGGCAAACACGATTCGAATTCAACGCATGTCGCCCCCGAACCTTAGTTTCCCTCTCTGCCGCAACGATCTTCGGTTGGCGCTTAAGTCACCGGGTCGGCGGACGTCTGGTTACATTTCCCGCTAGCCAAGGAGGAGTACCCGTTTAAGATTCATTCGAAGGATTATATTTCGTTCTAATACCCCTTTACGTGCATTCGATTTCTCTCGCAGTTTGTGAATTAATTTCATTGGGAACGTTCCAGGACTGGAACCCGAAGAGATGAAAGTAATTACTATTATCATCGGAAAATATGTGACCCCAAGATACTTATGGAAGGTCTGATGAAATTTGAGCTTCCAAGTGAATCGCTCCTTGCCAGTCCTTTTGGTTTTGCGTATCTACACGTGGTCGTTATCGAATGGCGATATAGATTTTCGACGATACCCGAAAAAAGGCTAAGCAAAATCGTCCATATCTATAATATCTCTTCATGCCAGGCCGAAATCCTGCTGTCCTCGTAATCTCCTTCTTTCGATCTTCGTATATTTCCACCACTCATCTTTTTTCCCCTTACACATCTGTCTTGCATCTATCACAAAACATGCAATATCCCAAAACTACTCACTCTCTCTTCCTCTCTCTCCTTTTACAACGTTTTCCGAATTATTTTCGAATTACTTCAATTTATGGTTGCTTGTTTTACTTTCCATTCCTTCTTTAATCTCCGTCCTTCTCACCATCTACCAATGAGACAGTAAGAATTAAGGGTTCGACGGCAGGAGAGGTCATTTTGCACCACTAATTCATTTGTTAAAGTTTACAGATGAATGAGTAGATAAAAAGGGTGAAACGTTTAAATGATACCCACATTCTGTTATTTATTTAAAATTCCCGTTTCGCTTAAAAAACGACAGTATATAGCTAAGAACGTCAGGGTCGTCGTCCAGGAATGAACCCAGATTGTTATCCCTGATGTTCCTTAGCAGACCGAACGACATATGTATATCAATATTTCTATTTTTTAAGTTTTACCAAACCAAATGGTGTTTCATAAAAATATGCGAAAGTTCCTTTTGATGTAAGCTACAGATTAATTTTAAGGCTTACTTGGGCGGTTGGCAATGGGGTTAGCCTAATGGGTACAGCTTGAGATTAACCTTGCTGAAAGTCTCACTTTTTGGTGACAATGGTGCCCCAGGACAGATAAAACTAAATCAGAGATGTTCTTATTGGGGCTCCACTTGATAAAATACACTACAGCCATTGAGAAACCGCGGAACATTTGATGAAGCGTTATCGCTGTCGCTTTCTCAAAAAAAGAGATCTTGCTATCTATTATATAGTATATGGCTGTTCAAATGAGGTATTCAGATGATTAGTAGCAAACTGAGTTTTGCTGCTCTTTAACCACAACGAGAAATCATAAATGGGAGTGATATTACGGCAATTTTGACAGTTTATGGGTTTCAAATATCTGAATTCTCGTCTCGGACCCCGAACTCTCATTGCGTCTACTTGGATCTCTTCTTTGTTGGGAGTAGGTCGCAGTACCAGGTAACACCAACCCTTACCTCCTTTCACCTGCCAAGTCGGCTTTCAAATTGCTAACTCTGGTTTAGGTTGTTTTGTGGTTTCTCCCTGCCACACGCCCTTGCGGCGGCTTGGTGGGCAATGCGTAGAATTAGTGACTTAATTCATCTTCAGCAACTAGACCAAAAATTGGTTTGATGGATGGATGGACAGACCAAGTAAAACTAAACCCTAAACCAGACCCACAAAACTGACGAAAAATTCTTTCTCGGAAACAAACTCGAAGATTCTGTCAACTAGACAACACATTTCCGTAGGTGATGCGTTAATTAACTTTGTTATAAACATACGATCAGCAGCCTGACGTCTGTTCTTACGGCCTTTAGACCCGAAACTGCCAGGGAAAATGTCTCCTTTAATTTGTGGGGTACCGGTTGGGAGAGCTCATTTAGTAGTTCAGTTGTTAAGAGTGATAAATCTCGATTAAATTTTCCTAAAATGGGTTTTTCAGTGCCGAAACATGGAATATCGAAATTTTAAACTCAACCAGTAAAACCAAAATTTCTTTTGTTGACGTTTTATTGCTCTCTTACAAATAAAATCCTACGCTGGACTTAGCAAGGATTTTACTCATTTCACAGTAGGTGTAATGAGGTACAGATTACCCATTTTATTGCATCACCTCATTCTCACCATTTTAAGGCTACGCTCCGTATCATCGAGTTTCACAAAGTACTGTTCTATTCTGTCACACAATCTCTTTACTTTTCTCCCTCCATTCAGTCTTTCAAATCAACGTGGGAAAATGCAGCATTTTCTCATTTCCACACGGGGTTGCTTTTGTTAACTGATTTTGCACTTATTTTAGGGTACCATTTCACTATGATAGTTTTAGTCTCGTATACATTAAACAATAAAAGTTCGTCGATTTTTATTCTCCCTTGTCCTAATGAGCTCGTAAAAGAGAAGGGACGTGTACCTCTTTCTAAGTGCTTCTTTCATAGCCTTCCCCATTTGGCAAGCTCCTTAAGAAACGAACGGCGGCTGTAGGAAGCGGTATGTGTATTCGTTATGCGTTATTTCTATTGAATGGTGATTAAAGATTTCCTTTTGAAGCGTGAAATTTTCCTATGCATAGCTTGAACTTCCCTTTTTCCAGTCAGAAATTAGTAGTTAAAGTACTTTTTTCAGTCACAAAGTGTAGGCATACCTTCTCTTTTGAAATAGTGTGTGCCATATTTGACAATAATTCAATGACTCCTGCCATCCTAGTGTGCATCACAGTTCAGTGTCCACCCTTATCGGCTACCATACTGATATGACTTGTGAATACCATTAATTGCACAACTCTATCTTTAATCACACAATTTATTGCCAAGATATTGCAGAGATTTTTATTAGATGAGAAATTATTAGTCATTCACATTATGAATGAGAAATTCAAAGTCTTGACACGTTAACAGTCTTCCGAGTACTCATCTCTATTAAATTTAGTTCAGGCAGAGGTCTGGTCTGTATTTATTTTATTTAACTCTATTAATACGTTTCTTTATCTGTTAATTATTTGTATGAAGTAATTTTTTAGACTCGAAAATTCTCGGCCGAAGGCCAGAAAAAACAAACCGTTCGTGCGGCTGAATCCATATTGACTGCTGTCTGACGAAGTGCCTTTTTTCTGGTCAAAGATACATTTTTCGCCAAGTATAAATCAGCTAAAGGCAACCTCGCACTTAATATCTCCTTCATTTTTGCTGTAAAAACAGCCTTAATTTTTGAGCTCTTTATGAACCTCAAGGTTTTTTTTTTACTTTTCTTCATCGTTCGTCGCAGGTTCGGAAATTATACTTTTCTTGCATGCCAATCTTATCACCTTGTATATATTTCAAATATTAATGGCTATTAAAAATAAACTCAAGGCGATGAAAATATTATTATTGGAAAATATATCGACGATGCAGAAAAAACACCTAATGTGTAATCAAGTTCAATCAGAATTGATTGGGCGAAACATAACAAGGTTTTAATTTTAAAATATACTAAAAGGTGCAATATGCCTCATTGAAGCTTCTTTGAATTTAATTAAGGATTTATGAGGAACGAAACCACCTTATAAATTATTGGAACATTCATCTATAAGGATGTGAAACATTAAGTTATATTTTATGAAGTGATGAACGTTAATATCTATCATGGAAACACTTATGGTAGTTTAATAGTGTGTAGATACTGCTCTCATTAATGGAGTTATAATTTGAATTTGAATATTTTGAAGGAGGTGATTATTTCGAATTCTTTAATTTTTACTCTAGGAACTCTTATGTAAATTATTTTTATCGATACTTTTTTGAAATTTATTCCGTCAACCCATGAATGTACTCTTTCTAGGATTTTATTTTATTCCTTGGTACTGAATTTTTGTATCCAAGTTGGAAATATCCTTAGAGTATCTCTTTGAAGAATGAAATTTAGACTTCTCCAAAGGTTTCTCTATTAATTTCCCAAGTGATGGATTGGATGTTCATCAAAAGAAAGGATGTTAGGATTGAACTGACAAATGTATCGACCCCCGGTTCAAACAAAAAAATCTTTCATTGAATGCCCACAAGCCTCTTTCACTATTTTCGACTCTGACGAGGTCATCCAATGTTGATGCGATGCGAAACTAGAAAATTTACGATCAGCCAAAACACTTCTTCCTTTCTCGCAACTTTGCTGTTAGCATTATGTGGCTTTCTTTGTTCTTTATTTATAAGAAGCATTTCCAATATCATGAGGCATTGATATTACTATATATCTCGTCACATTTACTTATTTTCCATATCAACAGAGTATGAATTAAGGAACTACATTTAACTGCTTTCATAAAAAATGCCGATATTAAATTAATTTTAAACTAAATGGACCTTGTTTTTCTACTTACAGTTCAAATTAGACAAATTCTTAAACTTATTGTTAATTTATGTCCGGAATAACATCCAACGGTTTTATGTAACTAGAATATCGTTTCAATTAATAATATTTCGATAAAAGAGATTTCACAATTTATGTTACTTAAAATAAGTGCGTGGAGTTAACATAGTAAATAAAATTTATTAATCAAACTGACTTTATTATGTGTATATATATATATATTGAATTTTATTGATCCAAAATTAACGGGTCGATTATTTACTGAAATAATACATGTGTTAGAGCAGTTGATGCTAGAAAAAATAGAGGTATCTGGATTAATTGTAGGTAATTAAAAACTCAGTTTGTTTCTCAGAGAATCTATTAGCGTTATAATAGTTTCCTGTAAAACTGCTAAAACTATTATCTGGTTTGATGAAGTTGAGTCTGAACCGATTGAATTCAATTGTGACCTAATCATTTCTTGGTTCTTACAAGAAAGTAAGACCTTTTTCGATTTCCTTGTAAAAATCTCTTTCACCAATTGTTCCACCATTCATCGTCATCCATTCACTTGAAACCTTTCGTCCATTGGTGAATGGCTGAGGAATTTATTTATGCTCATGTACCATCCAGTTACTTACCTTCATGACTCATTCTTATAATGCAGCTATATAAATATTTTTATTTTTATGGAGAACATTTGAATAATTTGCATATTGGAGATTCGTATAGAGAGCCGCATTTCATTGTTATATGAGTTCGTTCTTTCGTTAATCATGTTCAGTATCATTTTGCAGTCACTGTTTTACTTGCTCGGAAATATACGAGTAAGCCTGGTGGGCAGCACGCTCCCCCGCATAACCCAAGGGTCGTGGGTTCGTGATCGATTTTGGGCATTGCTTTTCCATCGTAAAATGGGATTTTCCTATATTTGAGCGCCTTAAATACTAAAATAATACGATTATTACGACTTGTATAATAAAATAAAACTCTCCTCCCACCGATGCTGTTTCTATTACACTTTTCTCAGCAATTTTAGTGGCAGTTGAATTGGTGCGGTTTTGCCACCTTCAAATGCCATAAGAGGAAATGAGAATTTTCCATCCCTTCCTCAAGGTTGGTAGTTGAGGCTGACTTTTAACGCTGAAGTTCATCCATTTCAAGATCCCTCGCCCTAATTTTATTAAAGAGATTTTATTTCATCAATCCTTCCTTCACATTACTCGAGATAGACGGGCACCATTGCGTTTTACTCCACATAATTTATTCAACCTCATTTTCCTTTCGTTCATATTTTTTACGCGAGCGTCCTTTCTTCCCTTTCCACTAGGGGGGATTGCCTCCATCACGCGAGGTGAGGTTAATTTCACTCCTGCATTTGCTCTTGGAGATCGGAGACGGGGATAAATTCCCCTGCGTAGCGTGAAAAACTCTTGAGCAGATTCATAGCGCGGTCAATAAATAAATGGATCGCTGCCGCTTCTGTCACGCATGGCTAAACGGTGGTGATGGGAAATCGGGGTATCAGAAACATCCCTTTTTTTGGCCACTGGTGATATTTTTAGTTTGGCGAGTCACGCATTTTGTCTCGAGCATCGAAGCGTGCATGCATAAATATGTCTTCCAGCCGTTAAACCTCACGAGGGAGGCCAAGACAAACTGTGGTTTGAATGGCCGAGCTGGTCGTAATTTGCCGTCAAATAATATGGACGTCTGTGTGTTAATTATGCGAACCCGATTCAACAGTGGTATTTTGTTAACTTTAATGTGTATATGTTTTGCTTTCCGTGTTTAATTAAAGACTTAGTTATACAATTTAACACCGCATAGTTATGGTGTTCCTAAAATTTTATGTCAAGCCAGGCTTATTTGGTTATTTTAGTTAGATAAAGGTGAAACAAAACCGAATTTCGACCGAAATTAAAAAAGTGTTCTTACATTGATAATTATTTTGGTGTAAGTTTTACCCCTTAATAATGGTGGTTGGTGCTTGGCTTCACTTTATGGAATGCCATCATCATAAAAAGAAAGTGCTCCAACAAATTATGATATGCCACGGAATATAAGTTTATCTCTTTAAATTTATATTTTTTGGGACATTATACTTTCTTTGGGCTCTAATTTTTGCTTAACAATTTCTGAACGATAAATTAATTTTTCCATATAACATCTCTTGTCTCTAGCCATGGAACTTTCTCCTTTATTAAATTTCTTGCAGCTGCTTTCTCTCCTATCTTCCATGAGTAATGTTCGCCTTACTATTAGTGTTTATTCTAGAAAATCTATTTTTAGGAATTTTAACATTTTGTGGCCTCTAATTTTCTAATAACGACACAATATCTTACATCTAGGGGTGCAGTATTTACCGCGACTGCATAACCGCAATTCGTTTTCAGGATTGTTACGGGAATCATATTAATCCTATTAGATTTCTCGGGAAATGAAAGTGATCCATTAATTTATTTGTTTAAATATTTATTTAGGAAATAGTTTAACAATCCATCCTGGATGGTAATTTTATGAAGTTTGTATTGGAAGAAACCTTAAGGATGAAAGAACCCTAGATGTAGGTCAAGAATGGAGTACGTGGCTGGCGGGTGACAGGATAGCATACAGTGCTGGAACAAACCAATAAAAAAGTTATTCCTCCCCCTTCACAACTCTGTTGAAAATACTAGATATGCAATTTATCATGAGGGATGTAATATGTATTTGTAAAGGAGTGGGATTTTTTAAGTACACCCGGTTGTGTTACAAACTTGAAAATTTTTCACAGGCTTCTTGAATACTGATTATTGACTTATTATTGATTGGAGACGAAAGAGTATTTTCAGTGCCCCTTTAAAAAAATTAAGTGAAAAGTATAATCGCTTTTTATTTTTATACTTATTTTGTTGAAATCTGCGTAAAATGCCTGATTTTGTATCTGCGTAAAATGCCTGTACGTGCATTCGATCATTTATCTGACTCATGTATCCATTTCTATCAGAAGGTGTAAAGCCGCGTTTAAAAAGCATTACTGCAGTTCCTACAAGTCAACAAGCGTACCGTGTCAGTGGGAATTTTTGTAATTGGTGCCAGTATGTTATGTTCTTTTGGAGGAGTAATACCTAAATATTTATTATACGTTAATTTTGATATAAACTAAAACCATATCTATATAACATTTTATTTTTTTGGGTACATATCATGAATTAAAATAGTGCCCTACATTTTAGTTGATGGTTGTGAGAAAACATATTTCGTGGCTTCTCACGAAGACTCCCATTACCCATACCA
The DNA here is from genome assembly GCA_011762765.2 of Rhinocypha anisoptera. Lineage (NCBI taxonomy): Eukaryota > Metazoa > Arthropoda > Insecta > Odonata > Chlorocyphidae > Rhinocypha > Rhinocypha anisoptera. The sequence goes on along the minus strand of WURS02437322.1, from coordinate 578 downwards.
GTATGGTATCATGCAACCGTGTTTAACCGTAGTATAACAGTGTTTTTTTAGTCTAAATCACCTTGGTAGTAGCACATTTACATTCTTATAGCCCGAGAAAAAGCCTCATCAGGTAATATCTTCAAATTATAAACTCAGACAACGTCTGAAAACACGGGTGTGTCATGCGTTGATTCTGCCTTCGTAAGCATTAAGTCGTCACCCTACCTTCTTCCAAGAAGATGACGTGTCTAGGAAACCCGAGCCTTGAAAAATGCCAACTTCGTGTTCATCCTTCCATGGGGAACTAAACCTAGGGATTGATGGACTTCTCTTCAACCTTTCCGAAAACTACCCCGCATTAACTGGTTAAGAGGTGGCGTTATATTAGTTGGAAATATCCCCCTAACTTCTTCATTTTTTTTTCTTCCTTCCTGCCGATATCCGTCCATGCCCCACATTCCCCTCCCACCCTTGAAGGTTCCCACCTTACCCCTGCACCCTTCCCCAGGGTTCCCACACCACTCCACTTGCCCGCGCGTTCGCGCACTTGCCGACCATCTTCCGATTTCCTATCACGATTTCCTCAAACCACCTCC
>WURS02437301.1:0-15264 GCA_011762765.2 Rhinocypha anisoptera | reverse complement strand
ATTCGATTTTTTTAATTTTTTCTCCCCCCCGCAACACAGCCTACAAAAAAAACCCCCATCCCCCCCCCCCCCCCCGACCCAACTGTTCGTAAATATCAATTCCCTATACCCACACTCATTCGCTCGAAAAATGTTCGAAGGTTACGAATGCGGAGAGGAAATTCAAAACTTGGCGAGTTCTCAACTTCACTTGAACTCTTGGAAAAATGAAACTCATTGGTTCCCTGTCGGGTTCAGTGAGTATCGAATGAACCTCTTCAACAAACCAAATATTTTGCGACGCCAATACATACAACTCTAAATAAAGCACAGGATATTTTGCACGGACAATATTTTATTACGGTACACCCTTTGTGCCCTCAGTAGTGGGGCACTGAGATCAATGACATTTTCTCTATAGCTATCGACTAACCACATCATGATTCAGCTCTCAAAAAATAATCCGAGAAATCCATTCTCCTCCATGACAATGTTTTCACAGCACCGCAGAGTGTTATAACATTTACATCTATTTATTTTTTTTATATTTTAATATGTGTTTTGTTATTCCGCGAGCCCTGTGAATGTCATAAATGGTTTGACCAATGTGGAAGGTAGGATGATGTCGTGTCCCGCGCGGGCGGTCGTGTGAATAGGTGGTCGATTTGTGTGGAATGTGGCAGTGTCTTATATCTTCTGTCACTTCGAGACTTTTAAAGGAAACTAGGTGATATCATGAAACCAACAGGGAACTGCGCTTATCAAAAAAATAAGTTACAAAATTTGCAATTACCACTTTGAAAAAACTTCTTCTTTATTCCGACATGTTTCGGTGCACTACACCATTTTCAAGTCCTTAGTAGTAGATTATGGATCGTTTCCACCACATCTCGCCTGACTCTATAAAGTTTAGGGAACTGCGCCTTTATCTCGTGAAACAAAATTCCATTTTTATTCGGGAATTGTACATGAATATCTGGAAAATTATCTCCTTGAGGATCCAGCATCCAAAAAGGTAAATGAAAGCATTTAAAGGTTACCGTTCACTCTCGCGTGGTTACTAAGCAATGAGAGTGGCATTTCTTGCGAGAGATGGAATGGCGGGGAGGGAGAGGCCATTCCGTCCTTCCCTGCATAACTTGGGACCGCCAGCCACATTCCGGATCCTCGCTTGACGCAAAATAATCCTCATGAACTTAAAGAACACTTGTCCACCCATTTCAGTGAAAGCGTTACACGATCCGATTATTAAAGAATTTCAACACGGAAACCTATGAGAAACGTTTATTATGAAGGTGATTTTGGTAATTTTTAATTTTCTGAATTCAATTCAATAGAGGAAAATGGGCATAGTGGTGTGGGTATTAGAGGAATAATTGCGTTAGCAAAAGAGGTCTTTGCCAAAAGAAAGGAGTTTATGAGAGGGACTCAACGTGGCGAAATGAAAGGAGAGACTCAAAATAAAGAATTGGAGAAAAGATTAGTGAAAACCCTAATATGGATCCGAAACCTGGTCCATGATGATTATGAGCATGCATAGATTATTATGAGCATGCATAGATTAAGATTATGATCTTTTGAGAGTTGGGCCGACCGCGGGTTAGCCCGGTGGGTGGCGTGCTCGCCGGCTACCCCAAAGGTCGTGGGTTCGAATCCCGCCCAGGGCATGGTTGTTGCGTTTGTCCAGATGGGTTTTTCTATGAATTGAAGAGGTGCGAAATGACCAAAGCCGTCGAAGCACCCTATAAACAAAAACACTTCTACAACTATATTTTAAAATAAAGAATGATAAATGTCCTAGTCATTCAGTGTGAATTCTAACGTCACCTTGAGTTCAAGTATGCCTGATTTGCGCTGACATAAACAGTTAAAATTTAAGCCCGACCAGTCAGCGATAAAGAGAGCACCCTGAATAATGATCCTACTAGAGCACCATAGATACTACCTACGTGTTATATCGCCCAATTCCGTGGTGGGATAGATAAGGAAATGGAGAATGTACGTTCTGGGATGTAAAAGAGAATTACCGAGAACGAGAGTGTCGAGAAGACGATTCGTCTCCAGGCAGCGTCCCCACTCGACCGGTTTTTTGTGCTCGTGCCTTGTGAAGGGACAATAGAAGTGGGGAAAAGCCAGGGTAAATTAAACCCCAAGAAGAAAGTAAATTTTTAAATTACAAGAGCCCGCAGATGTTGAGGTAATCCAAAAAAAGGAGAAACCGAACGAGTCAGGGAGGTTGAAAAGAGGTACATAAAATGTGAGGAAAACACGAGAGTGTAAAAAAAAGAGGTGAAAGGGAAATCTTCGAAAGCCTGCCCTACATACACGAAGGAAAGTCGTACAAAATAAATGAAAGAGTTGGCAAAAGAAGCAGCAGGAATTCAGGATGAAAGAAATAAGATTAACCAGCAGGAAGACCAGAGGAAACGGTGTATTCGCGATCCAAAGAACATTGTACGGTCTCATGTAACGGACGAAGAGCACCGGGATTAGACTAGACAAACAATTTCGCACCGATGGGAAATAGAAATTATTAAATGAACGAATGAATTACCATAGAGGATATCGAGCACATATATCCTTCAAAATAAAAGTATTTTTTAAGTCTTAAAAAATTAAAGTTAACCATTAAGTAGACGGTGAAGTGGGCAAAGGAAAGCACGCACACATTGAAGTGTTAGGAATGGCAGTTGTAAGAAGATAGGAAGATCTCAAAGGAAAGTCTAAGACGTCTTTAAAAGTAGAAAGAAGTGAAACTATGAGTTAATGCATGATTTTGAAGCCGTCGACAAGAGATTCTAAGAAGATAGGCGAAGAAAAATGTGAAGAAGAATGGAAAATAAGCATGGCTGAGGGAGGAGGTAGAAAATTATATTATGGATGTAATATGATTGATGAAAAAATATAGGGGATAAAAATGATTTACACCGGAGCCAAGCGCAGTCTTCCATATTTATATATCGAATTTCAATTTTCAGATAGTTTTATATAACGACAGGCAAAGGTTTTACTAAATGAAATATTTCAGGAAGGTCGTATTTCATTAATCGTCTTGTGACCGTCGCAGAAGAAAACCAAGAATGCAAAGAATCAAAAAGTACACTTTGATACAGATTTTTCAGGTAGTGAATGCAGATGCACTGTTGAGATGAAGTGCAAGGAAACAATAAAAAAACCGGATGCAGAGATATTTTTTGAAGGTGGAATTTAAATTTTGAAGTACGAATTGAATATACAAGGGGAATAAGCAAACTAAGTAGAGTTTGGATTTAATTTGAAATATTTTACAATTGAACCGAAGACAAAACAAAAACTAGTCGCTTGAGATAAGAAATAAACCAGAAGACTATGAACAATATTTGGAGACAAATAAAAAATCCTAGTAACTAAAAACGTTGTTCAATCTATTTATGACGCATGTAATAAAAGTTGCAACTCCTGCGAATAGAATTCTTTAAATGGTCCAGTAGAGCGCTTTGAGGGAGAATCGTGGAGTTAATTCTCTCAACGTCTTAGAAAAATTGATGAATAAGAAACTCTAATCATGTTGAATTCTTTAAGAACAAAAAATATTACTAAAACAGGATGAGACATAAAAGGAACTCCTTCTATAACTTTAAATCAAAATATTTTGTAATATAATAATAATGACAATATATCCGATTATAAGTAGGTTTTAGACTCGAAAGCCATCAAGAGATACAAAGATGTTACTAGTCGTTACAAGTAGAGGTTGTTAAATCAAGTAATGTTCAAGAATATTTTCTGATAAATACATAACTATTATAGCACACTATGGCAAAAACATATGATGGGTCTTCTCGTGGCTTATTTATTTGAATTTTGCCGATCGTCATTTAAATATAATGAAGTGAAGCGAGCATTTATAAGCAGAAAAATACTTCTGAGGGAATTCTAAGACCACGTTTGCCTGAAAATAACTTAAAATACCTTAAAATACACTAGATATTATTAATTACTTTCCAGGTCAAATTCATCTCCATTCCTTTCGCTGGCGTCGCTAAGCGCATGCCTGTCATGCGGTTATACGCATAGGCGGAATGGAATTAAAGGAGATCTTGCGTATCCGGTCAAATAACACATATTTAAGCAGAAAATTTCACCCCATTGAAGCGAAGAAAGCTTATGAATTTTTCAGACAAATGAATTTTATTAAGAGTACTCCCAATTTTCATCTTAATTGTTTATTTATAGTAAGAGAAAATGTAACGGCATGGACATTGGTACATAACAGTAGATGAAAACCTAATTAGAATGAGTCTCACGAGGGAAAAAACCTAAAGATTAGCCAAGGATTGTTTATGAAACATAATAATGGAAAATATTTGAGCTAGGAAACACAAATGTGTGCTGCAGTTGACGGGGAGAAGGTTGTTTCGAAGAGCTGCCGTAAAAGATTCTTTCGACTGATAATATATAATGATGACTTTTTTTTATTGATATTGCTACTCTATATTTTGATAAATGAATGTAGTATGAAAGTAATGAATACACAAATGGGCAATAGTACTTGGCGCAGCTTTCTTCGCCTGATGTAACTTGGGAGTTTATCAAAGGCTCGCAGTTAATTATCCATTTAGTAAAGAAATTATCATTCAAATCTTTCTCTAACAACAGCTCAATGCTTTAAAGATGCGGAAGTATCTGTTTTTTTCACACATCAAATCTTGTTTAGACAAGTTGCACATGCCTAATATTCATATACCGATATTTCTCCGAAAATATATAGTAATAACTCTGAACATCATTAATGGAGTTCACTCTGTGAATCCACAAAATTTTACTAAGGTAAATCCATTAGAGATCAAGCGAAAACATAATCATTCAAAGCCCTTCGGATAGCATGATATTTTTTATTCAACTTCACCCTTCTCTTTTGAACAAGACAGTTTTACCACACGAAAATATAATTTAGAAGTTTCACTTTTTCATATTGTTCATCTTTTTTCGTATCATAGATGAGGAAAGTGACCACCTAAGAACGAGAAAAATAGTGAGTGGAACCACCGGTGAAAATTTCCTTTTTTTTTGTGTTGACCGTTGTGGGTTCACAGGATGATCAGTTACTATATAATGATTATTCTAATTCGCGTGAAAGAGCATAAGCAAAATACATCGGAAACATTTGATTAGTAGTATTTCTGTATTTGGGGTGCATCGAAAGCCATTATCGGTAGGCGACACCTGAAAACGATTAAAAACCAAATTGCCGAAGGCGGGACTCGAACCCTTAAACCTATTGATTAGCCGTTAACCACCAGGCTAAAGCGGCTCTTCGGGAACAATTGAATTCACATAAGCACGCGTAATTACGTAATGGTAACAAAATCCATGGCTGTCGTAATTATGAATAGCAAAACCGATTCATAAACGGATTCCCCCGCAACGTTCTCGATAATCATTACAAGTTCGTTGCTTCCCCCGCAGAAGGGTGACTGGTGAATAATTTAAAAGTCGCCCGTAAATGCTCATGAATAGCTATAACGTCGATAACTGTTTTTAAAAGTCGCAAGCGTTGGTGCAATTAGGCTAGTAAAATCTTTCAAAGCTTTCAAACGAAATATGCTTAGTCAAATTAAAAACTTTGACTAAGCATATTTCCAATTTTACACTCTTTTTCACGACTTCAACGTAAAATGTATCGTAAACACGAAAAATCCAGTTGATCATTACACTAAAAACAGTCGATGATCTTAGGAAGAGAAATTATATCACTGCAATTCCACCTTTTTTTAAAGTTTATTCCACGACCATGGTTTCGCCGCGATGCAGTATCATCAGGCGAATAAAACGTTTAATAAGGTTTTTTTAAAAATGGAATTACAGTTTAATTTCTCTTCCTAAGATGGAGAAATTCCACCAAGTTGAGCCTGAAACAATTTCCTTTATTCAATGATCCCTTTGAAAAAGACCGAAATTTCTTTCGAGAAAGTTAACATTATTCAGAATATTTTATGTAGATTATTTAAGTATTAAAAATTTACTCCAGAATACTCCAAAAATTTATAATATTGATATACCAAGAGTTGATAACTAATGAGAACGATTTATCCAATAGTAAATACTTTTAAGACGGTTGCAATACCTTCTAACAGCAAGAGGAAGAATTAAAAACCACAAAAGACCGCAAAACATTTCAAGTCAAAATATTTTATTTAAACGATCGTATTTCGCCAAACAGTAAACATCTTCGACACCTGAATTATCGACTGTTCGACGATGCCGGTCTTTTAAATGAAATATTGTGGAAAATAAAAAAGTTTGGAAATCATTGCAAATGGAACAGTGAAAAATGTCGGCCTACCTCCACCTTAATACCCAGACATTCAAAATTCAGGTCCACAAAGTCCCACATGTTTTCATGTGACAAGTATAATATTTATTGGTGTACAAATAAATCATACCAGTATCCTACTATTATCCAGTAAATTTCCCGTTTCTTCACTGACCTTTAGTACGCGACAAGAGGAAGTTCAATTCCTACACAAATTATGATCAAACCACTCGGTGTGAACGAGCATAAACCGATAATTTCATTATAAAATAAAATTTAATGTACAATGGATTTTAATGCATTGGTTTCTGTAAAACCCAAGTCCAATTTTTTATTTTAGGCGATTAGGAACTTCTTAATCTTAACAACGTGAACAATAATCTTAACGAAGGTGACTTTGGTCTTAATTGGATAATCATTCGGCATATGATCTCTGTAACAGGACCGCTTTTTTTCTACACAAGCGAACAATAAACTATTATAATTTCAATATTTTAAAAATATTCAATGTTAAATATAGTAATTTACTACTCTTTATGTCAAAAGTACGCATTAAGATCACTAATGTGTAACGTATCGCCAAGCTACCTCTAGAAATGTAAGATCCAATTTTTGGTTACCTGTTGCATGGGATACCACGGAATTTGTCGTCGTTAATAACTGTCACTTCTGATAATTCTAAGAGGATAAAATTCAACTAACAAAATCATTTCATTGGAAGAGACAACGGAAATTGCTGCTGGAAAGCTTCTGCGGTCATAGGCACCCGCGAGAAACATTACAAAATGAAAAAAACCGATAATAAAACCCTTATGTCTCTAAGAAGTCCATAGGTATAATTTCTTGAGCAATACGAAGAAATGGAATGGAGGGTAGACCAGATACACACCGACTGTTAAATCAATATACTGAACTTAAATACTTTTTAAAAAGAGAAATAAATCGAGTAAATACGTGCAAATGTATTAAGTACAAAAGGGAAATCATGTGGGATCATAAATTTTAAAAATAAAGAAAAACGGACTCAGAATTAGAGAATAAATACCGTTTTTTTCACAAAATTTCTTAAGTATTCAAGAGACCCCTACAAATATCGCGGCGCTCCTGCCCGGGATAGCGGAGCCAATGCGCCACGCTTCCATCTCTTGGCGTTTGTGCGAACTACATTCACGAAGTCTGCGAAGTTCTTGCTAGATGTCGACATTCAGCGGCAATTGTCTACTATATGGATTACAGTTCTTCTCATGGGTGGAGGGGGGGGACTCGTGAAGCACATTTTCTATTATGTCATCTATCTATAAAAATAGATGTACTACGGATTATTCATAGTTATGGTTGCAGTGAAGGAAACACTTAATAAACGTAGGAAAAGTTAACTTAAATTACATGGCACAGGAAAATTTAAGTCGTAATAAAATGGAAAGGAATGTGGAATGGAGCAAGATGTTCGAGGTGCTGTGAAAAACTCAATTCTGAGTACGTTGACAGAAGTGTAATCTATCAACCATATCGCAATCAAATTGCTATAACAAAGATGAGAAACGAATGTATTGCACATTAGTCTGCCCTTTTATTTTTTTGGTAAAGGGACAATTATATTCTTCTTGAAATCCTTTGATATTTTTCTCCTCTTGTATGCATATCGCATATTAGGGGAAAGAAGTCGTCTGTTTGCAATCATTTTTTTCAATAATTTTCGTTTATAGTAGTAGTCTGAAACTTATAGCAACAATAATAATAACATGTGCATAAAGAAACAGTCTCCTGTGCTTTTCATCGTATTTTCACAAGGAACTAGAATCGTGGATAACATTAGTTGTTTGGTATATGCTTCAATTGAAACATAATTTTGGATCTTCAGGAAACAAATCAGTTTAACCTCAATTTAAAAAATCATGGATAGTTGAAATACAATGTTACTTTTGCATATTGATCTCCCATGAAATCTCCACTAATCGCTTTTGAATTACATTTCTAGGAAGAAGAAACTTAATAATGAGAATAACATTAAGGATTTTAGCTAAAAGCTATAATCTAAGTAGTCCTCAGTGACAATCACATTTCCTATGTGCTCTTATACGAGTAAGATTTGCATATAAATGGACATTTTGTCAGGAAAAATTAAATAATGCTCCTATAATTTAGGAAATCCACTTATACTACTTTGCTCTAAGAGTATAATTGGCTTAACGTACTTTTCCTTGCTTCAACTAATGAAGCTAGTAACACTTCCTTCGTGTTTAATCAAATTCTTTTCCAATTATTTTCATCTCCAGGAAGAGGAATACTTTAAACGCGTAAAATAATAAACTAAGGGGAATTTGAGATCCTTTACAGTGTCGTCTAAAATGGTTTTTAGATTGGAATTGATGTCGCCGAAAAAGACGTTGAAGACGTTGCAAATCTTGTGACATACATACCAGTTTACCGTCAAAATATATTTGTATAATCTTTGTTTAGTTCCTAAGGTTTTAATGCCGTTATTATCCCGAAACATTTCCGATAGCAAATTCAATCGAAGGTGAGGTGAATACATTTACCCATTCAATCTTCCATATGGATCGTCCTAACATATCATCCATTTCCAAGTCCTCTTAATAAAGTCTTCTCCCAGTTATTATTCTATTCTCTAACAAACCCCTTTAACGCCGGGGATATTTTGGCTAAAGGAATTGTAAATACCGGGTTTTAAATAATACCGAATACACGTAGCGCAATACAATTCCGATTTAACAAACACAACATTCTTCAAACAAACAGTCTATTTCTATGATTGTTAAATTGAACAGCTATGTGCCTGAGACTTCAATTCCCAAGACGGAAGTCTTACGATCTTTAAAAGCCTCCAACAACATTCCTTAGCATTGTCTATCCTGTTCATTGGAAAATATTGAAATTTCAACGTTGATGAACGAGTTTTTCCTTAAAGAGAACCGTTATTTAGCTGACTTCCATATTGTGTCTTATAAATATTTAGAAAATATAACATTAAAATATTCTTAGTTATTATTGAATGCAATAAGACGGCTTATTATATTTTTTCTTAAAGGAATTTCTAGAAGCACAGATTATTTTATAAAACAACAACAAAAGCAACAAATCTATTGTTGTTAAAAAAAGAAAATACAAAATCTTCGTTTGATACAATCTTCTTTGACTTTATTTCAAAGTGTATTATTTAAAACTAATTTCTCATCAGATTATTTGCGTAAATATTATATGAGGCAAAAATACTAGCATATTACTATAGTCGTGGCAGCATTAGCTACACCATGCATACCGCAATATAATATATATAATTGAACACATGTACAAACTTTGAACTACACACCGATTGAAGATAGATGCGAGCATAAATTTGGGAAATAAAACAGTCTGAAAATTCGATTATCATTGTCATCATCATAATAGAGTTTTCAAAATTCCATGAGGAATAAATACGCTATATGTGTAGTGCATAACAGCAAAACGACTCTACTCTCTGCGGATCAGGATCTCGGCACAATTTCCAGTGCAATGGAGAATGACCCAACGTCCGTATATTAGGGATGAATGATAAAGAACGAACAGGAGTAAAATATGCTTGCATCGTCAAGGGTAGCCGGTCTGGATAGGACTTCGGTTGGAGATAAGTCGAACCGCGGAGGAGAGAAGGAGATAGGACACGTAAACTAATAAACGAGGGAAAGGAATTGGAAAAAAAGGAAATACATCAACAGGAGCGCCGATACGGAAAGGAAGAGGAGGGTAGCGGAGGGTGGAAAATAAGTGAACGACGAGAGATGGAAAGTGGGAAGAGAGAGAAAGAGAGGAGTAAGCGAAAAAAGGTGATATGGTACGAGGAATAGGAGGAGAATTCACCGAGGGGAATGAACAATTGCTTGATGGACAGGAAAAAATATCTGTAATAGACACAAGGGCAGACTATAGTATTTGGTCTTCGTAAATCCATACATGGAATAAGTAAGGCATGGACTTCGAGGAGTTTTGAAGCTGAAAACCTTCGAAGGTTATTACGTACACAAAAAAATAATACAACGGAGTCCCAATGATTATTGAAAATAAAATTTCAAAGTTAAATAGTGAAGTAATTTTTTTTGTTTTGTGTTATTTCAAGTTTGATTTAGCTAGTTTAGCTATTAAGCTTGTAACGTCTAGCCTATTGCTGGCCTATTGTTGTGACTTTGTGTAGTGGCCATTTGATGCATTTTTGTTGATCTGGAGTAGAATTTTGGACGGTTGATTTTTGTAAAGTTTTTGTTTGGTGTTTGTTTAAGGGGAAGAGCGGGGATTGTTGTGGAGAAATAGCGGGGACCGTTGAGTGCGAAGTGGGGGGATTGTGAAGTGAGAAACGTGAGTATAAAGACGTAAATTTGAAAGTGTGCGACGTTTTTTTATTTGTTTACTCCCGAGGAGCAGAAGAGTACAAATAATTCTGACGTTACCGGCTCCTCATAGTGGGAGGAAGGGTATACAAGGATGGGAATGGAAGGATAGGAGGAAGTTTAGACTCATAAGGGCCTCTAAAAAAATGATTTTACTTGTATTAATCTTTTGGCTATCTTAGGTGGAAGACACCTCAAGTCCTCAATGAAAAACTAAGACAAAATAGGATTATCTCAGAGAAAATTTGATGAAGATTACTGATACTAAACGGGAAGTGAAAATGAAAGTATTTGCATGCGATTAGGATTTGTTTAAACATTTTTATTTTCTAGTTGGGTTGGTCCTTAAATTTTCTACAGCACATCTGCCGCTTCAAACTTAATTCCAACTTCCTTTTGCGTTTGATAGTTCCTTTCAAATATTGGCCAGTCACAGTGTCGATAGGTTCCAGGTCATTCTCCGCTCCATTTTCTTTGACTGCAGTTATGATAACCCGTTTAGAAACACCGTAATAGGATGAGTTTTCTTTGATTGGTTCAAAAGGGCAATAATTTACACATAGAAGATTATTTCAAGTATTCAGGACCCGGTATTATCTACTGACTTTTCATTTTTAAAAACTTTCCTTGAGCATGGATAAACTATCATAGCTAAAGAGCGAAATAATGAAAATTCCTTGGACGTAACTAAAGACTTGTTCTGGGAGGAATAATATTTGTAAAGTTTCGAAATATCAAAAAAATATTAGAACATAAGTAACGATAAGATCAAAGAGTGCTGTTAGTTTTCATTATCTAGACCCCACCTTGAGTGTACGGGACCTTCAAGAGTTAGGTTTACATTTGGAAGTAGAGCTAGTGTAACGCAGAACAGTTAGCTTCGTGTAGATTATTTATGATCAACCTAGCCGCGTAACTACGTGACCCGAGGAATCAGGCTGGAAGCCACTCATTGACCGTAAGTTTAAACGGTAATACTGGGTGAATTTGAGCCAGGCTACAATTTCGAAGAGGTTAAAGACACATAAAAATACTACTGCATTAGATGAGATCACAGGCGTAAAATCAAATGCCTGATAAGAAATCTAACTCAGTCACAAGCCCTTTTGCACAACTGCACACAATTACGCTCTGCTACGGTGCACAACCAAGCGCTACTCCGTGAAGGTATTTCGTGGTTGTGGGTGCAACATGGCGGAAATCCTTCATAGATGGTGAAACCTAGAGAATCAAACACTTTTCAAATTCCACATTTACTTATTTATCATGATCATGGCTAAGGTATCAATTGATAATAACCACCTGAAGAAAAAACCTCATTGAAAGGTGCCTAAAGTGTAAATGATGAATATTCAGGCGTGATGTTGTGGAATGCTGAAAGATTCCTGGCGAAACGAAATTGCAACATTCCACTGAATAGTGGAAAATTGCAATTTCATTTCATCATGCACCTAAAGTGTTATGTTACTTCACTTCAAATTTTCAGGTTTTACTTTTAAGGAAATCATTCACCTAAATCATTACTTGAATTTGACACAATCAGCGTTTTGCATATAACCAATTGGAAATCAGCAAGTCCGGCATGGTTTCATTTGAAAGTGTAACTTGAAACTGTTTTTGTTGACAAATAGACTCATTTAAATAATTAGACCGTAACACTTAATATACAATGCGCAGATTACGTCTCAATTTCATTTTTCATAAACGAATAACGTTAACGCATAACATAAACGATTAACGGTCACAAGAGGGAATCGTGGACCAGTAACGCTGGCAGCAGGAGAGAGGGGTGGGTACTGAAGGTTAAGTCGTAAAACGAAATTACATATAGCTTGAAAGTTTGGCTGCATATGAGATGGAATTGAAGGATAGAGTGGGAATGAAATCAGGAACTATTTCGCAAAAAATACGGAAACCCATTAACGATTAAAGCAGAATTCTGTGAGAAAATCAATTTACCATTTCGTATAATACTACCTTGATCAGACAGTTTCGGGAATTTATTCAGAAATTTTAAAATATAAGTTTATTCTTCAAAATCGGCTCAGTCCCCTTCAAAGTACTCTCTATCAACCTAATATACTTATTCCATCGCTTGATTCAATCTTCAAAACATTTTTTATATCCGGTTTTTGATGTCTCCAATGCTGTCTTACTATTTTTCCATTATATCCACTCGCCTGATAAAACGCGTTCCCCAGAGCGGTTTTTTGAGTCGATCGAACGGGAAGAAGTCCCAGAGAGTCAAATCAAGCAAATTCGGTGGGATTTGGATGATATTTCTGTATTTTTTAAATCAAAACTTTGCGGAATATAATGGTATTTTGTGACGATGCGTTACCGTGATGCAAAATCCATTAGCTGTTTGCCCAAAAATCCAGTCTGTTTTGACGAATTTCTTCCGGAAAGCGTCTCATAACGCCCTAATAATACCTTTTGTTAATCGCATGGTCTTCTGGCAAGAATTCATGATGCACAATACCGTTGTAATCCATGAAAACGGTGAGCATCGCCTTCTTTTTCGACTAAAAGGTTTTTTTGGTCTTGGCTCATTCGGTGCGCGCCATTCACTCGCTTGATGTCTGGATTTACATGCCATACTCATAAACCCACATCTCGTCTCCTGCAATGATGCGTTTGATGAATATTGGGACGGATTCAGCTTTCATAATCATGTCTTTCGCAACATCAACCATGCACAGCAACATTTCCCTTTTTTATGCATGAAATTCAGGTCTTTCGGCACCAGCTTTGAAACGACACTTCTCAAGCCCAGTTCATTGATCATAATTTATTGAACGGATCCAAATGAGATCTCTGCTCTGCCTACTCTCTAATGGCCAATTTGCTGTTTTCGGTCAACATTTCTTTGATTTTATTGATGTTCACAACACTTTTTGACGCCGACGGTCTCCCACTTCGTTCGTAATCATCAACGGACTCACAGTCACTTCTGAAGCCTTCATGCCACATGTAAGCATTTGTTCTCGATAGAGTATCGTTGTCGAAACCTAAACCTCCAACATTTCCAAGGTCTTTAAACTTTTGAATCTGTATTTCACACAAAATTTAATGCAAACTCGTTGATTCAATTCCATTTTTAAAATCATAAGAAATCGAAAACACGGGTATAGGCAAATGTAGTCAAGACCACGTAACTTTTACAAATGTCAAGCTATGATGCTGAAAATTAGTGATAATAACAAGGACCAATGTGGCAACTTAATAAAAAATAATTTACATCGGGTGACTGAGAACGCCACACGGCGGTCATTCCTGAAACATTCTGATCAACGAAGTATATAGAATATTAGCTACCATAGGGGTGGCGAGGAAAAAATACAAAATAGACTCTCACAAAAGGTCATATATATACGAGTATGCTCGTATATATATATATATATATAATTATAAATATATACAGCATTCAAATTATAGTTAATTAGGAAAAGGGATAGGAACATATTAAAGGACGAACACAATTTATTGGTGGAAAATATTGATGGTAACCGACTAATTCATATGAGAAAAAAGTTTTGCCCTCGGCAAATATATATATATATATTCTTTCTTCTCAGTGTATAACGTCTCTTTCATATAGTTTATGTATGCAATTGAGGCATAAAACTCTTCAATATTACGTTTTAAACGTTTTTTACGAGATAGACAATCTATATATAGCTCACTGAGCACAAACTATATAATATGTTGGATGTTTTATATTTAGTTAATTCACATTTTAATTAAAAATACCGGGTTACCTACCACGGATCTCGTCTGAGTGATCACGATGAGAAACTATTACTTTTTTTTAAACGCTTATCCTGGTGAGGAAGGAGAAGGGAGAAATTTTTACAATTTTACCACTATGTTTCTCATGCATTTTTAAGGCGAGAATAAACTCCATTGCCGATGAGTCTACGCTATAAGCATCCGGGAACGCGTGTAGGTATACGCAAAGAGGGAAGGGAAGAGAGAGAAAGATAGATAATTTGTTGTGCTCTGGGTATCACCGTTAGTGAAACTAAGAGTATACATTTAAGGAAAATCATGAATAACATAGTAAAAACAGACAATTAATATTGACATAGAGTATTATACCTATAGGTATTACGTACACATAAATTAAATTATATACATAAAAAATAACAAAATTATTTTGGCAAAAAAAGAACCAGCAAATGATTTTATTAAATAGAAACAGGCTTCAATGAACTGGGAAGAATTCTTTTAGTAACATATTATAAAAATTAATTTTAAATATTGGGGGGGGAGGGGAAGACCTGGATTTTCTCAATTTCGGTAGGAATGAGCTCCATAGTTTTGTGGCTCCCACGAAAAACGACTTTAAGAAAGTAGTTGTACGATGGGAGGAAATTTCTAGTTTGCTCGGATCCGTTCTTGTAACTATTTTATGTGAACTGAGAATAAAAACAGCACTTTTTCACAGAAAAATAAAACTTTAATATACAACTTACGTTTAAGCTCACTGAGCCATCTTCAGGTACAATGATGGGAACATGAAAATACACGGATATTTATAGGGAATTGGGATAAGAGGGCGGTTGGCAAGGTAGGGGAAAGGAGAAAGAAGGCCTCCCCTTG
>WURS02437280.1:0-15264 GCA_011762765.2 Rhinocypha anisoptera | reverse complement strand
GAAAAAAGAGGGGGAAAGAAGGCGAAAAAAAAATAGAAACAAGAGAGAAGGCTATATTTAGGGGGAAAGAGAGGGAGAGAGAGAGAGAGAGAGAGAGAGAGAGAGAGAGAGAGAAAGAGTATGGCGCGACCACCACCATCAGGGCAGACAGACGTCAGACAGACGGGCGCCCCGGGAGCGAGGAGAGAGAGAGCAAAGCCAATGGAGTCATCACACTCGACGGAATTCGACACGGACTACATTCACCATAGTGAGCGCCACTCACACACAAACATTACACTCGAGTAGATCTTTAACTCATAATTTGACAAACAAAACAAAAAAGAATTAGAATCTGTCAAGCTCAATTCTATAAGAATTTCAAACTAAACATGCTTCAATTATCAGAATCTTTTTGATTGCCGTACTGGCGCCGCACAACAGAGTATAATTCCAGATGTTTCCAATGAGCCCACTTGTCCACAAGTAATCGAGAATCGCATTGGCTTTAATCTCGGGATTAATCAGAATCGTTTTCTAAATTTAAAAAATCGATTTGTGAGAATTGCTTTATTCTCTATCTACGCATGACTCATCATCATCACCATTACTATTATCCTCCTCATCATCCAATTCAATTCTAAATGCAATTAGAACCAGAGCCAACTGGTGTTTCCAACTACGGGTGGTTGCGCTTTATCTCCATCTCTCCCATATGCTTGCTTCTATTCTCCACCAAAATTATCCTCTACACCGGAATTTTGTCTTTGTGTATCTGTGTATGGCACAAGTGTCGTATTACGTGAACGAGATATTCTGGTGGCTTTTTCTCACTTATGTCGGTGTGTACACGAAGACGTGCGCAAATCGACAAGGAACACCTATTGTCCTGTACTTCTCGCTGATGATGAAGTAGGGAGGCAATGATGATGATGACGATGGTGAATGATGATGAGATAGAGGGGGCGAAATGCTAAATTGGAATCGCTAAATTGGCAATGTCTACCAAGAGTCTGTCGCCGGTTTGGTCGACTCCCGTCTGGTAGACCAAAATCGTTAAGTTGTGGCAAGAGAGAGAGAGAATAAGCAAAAACTCTCTCACACACTCTCTTTATCCCTATTTATATAACCATCCACACCAGAGCCATCATCCATCGTGAGCTAGTTCATAATCAAAATTCTTCTCTCCACATCTCATCATCAACAATAACAATTCGCGCACTCGGTACACAAGTAAGGCCGTCTGTACGCGTGCGCCTTCGTTTTTAAGGTTGACTTTGCCGAAGATCAGTGAACCTTCAAGGAGAGAGAAAGAGAGTATGAGTGGTGAGAGATTGCTTCAATGTGACTCTCTCCTTCTCTACACTCACACAAACATCCTCTCCTTAAGGTTAGATATACGCGTACAGACGGACAGAGTGGAAATCAGAATCAGCCTCCTTCTTTCAAACTGATTCGCATTTCGCAACTTGCCATCATAAGAGGTAGAGAGAAAGAGAGAAATCTCGGGAGAAATCAGACCGCAAGAGTGCAAAAGTGAGGAGAGAGCGAATCTAAGAAGTGGCAACCCATTTTGCAACACATACTCTTTACAAGTCATCGGAAGAATCCAACAATATATAAAAAGAATGCGTTAATAATCGAAAGTTATGAAGTGGTGGAGTGTATAAATAGCAACCAAGAACCGCAATAATCAAATTCTATTCGTCTCAGTGCGGTTCTAATCGAATAGCGTGCGATAACATAGACCATGCTTGCACATAGGAACAGCATAGTGAAATGCAAGCACCATTGCTATGCAAAGTGGACAAGCACTAAAACAAAGAACAGTGCTAGCCTTTCGATCAAAGGGTTGTGCAGAAAAATGCGGCTCACCCTACTCTGCCTCTATCTCTTTCTGATGTGCGCCTATCGTACTCAAGTGTACCCCCGATGAATGTCACCAAGAGCGCCAGTGCCATCGTCAACATCTTGACATGTTGACACAACGCGCCGCATCTGACACATGGGCCTTCTCTCTCTACCTATTTGCCCATGCCTGGCAGGCCGTGACATGCCAGGGGCTGGAGAGTTTAATCAACTCCGACGACGATTCTCTCTGTGCCTCTCTCCGACCCGACTGGTCCATTGTGTGTTAATTAGATCGCAGCTCGAAGAACACCCGAGCGACACAATCGGCGCATAAATCAAAGAACAACCAGCGCCGGGAGTACAAACACACACACTCACATACCGAGAGGTGAAACCAAACATCAAACACCATAGCTCACGCCAGCACTCGCAACTAACACTTAAGGCAAGAAGCCCAATGAATCCACCTCTAGCTACAATCAATGTAATTTCTTTCAAAGAAAATAGAAAGAAAACTTACTAACAATTATTTTCAATACAAGTTTAAACTTTTTAAAACCAACTTAGAATGGTTTAGGAAAAATCCCTATTCTTTGCTTGTGTAAACAGAGACCAGCGTAGAGAAGGAGTGTGCAAGAGTTTGCCTAGTAATGGGAATAGTTTTGGGTGGTAGGCACGATGTCACGCAGAAGTGTCACCCAAGATCGGTGGTGTCGGTCGGTGGTCGTGCTCGCCACCTCGCCACAGCTATTATCGTCGACACACGTCGCTCCTCGGTGGTCAACCTTGCAGTGTCGACGGACCGACAGTCGACGTCCAATGCGAAGGTCTATCTTGCTTGCGATGCACCATTGCGAGCGGAGACCTTCGACGCCAAATGCTTTAAAATGGCACACACACACCGAGTGAAAGCATGTGAGAGAGCGTGGCAGAGTGGAGAGCAGACGCAATGGCATAGTGCTCTGGCGGGGGCCAATCCGCGTGCATTGACCTGACATCGAGCGATGCCAATGCCGAACGAGAGTGCGAGTCGCCACCACCATACCACCATACCACTGTACACCGCCGATCAATCAATCGGCACTTCGATCGAGAGAAACACACCAGCGCCCAAAGCACAAAGCAGACTACAATCCAAGTGTACACACACACCCAAGCTCAAACCATCAGACAAGCGACACCAACCAAAGAGATCAGTGTGGAATTCGAACCCAGACAGATGAGTAAACATGAGAAGGCAGAATTCAAAGTGTAACTCGAACCATCCCCCTAATGCCATTTCCTTTTGAAACAAATTCTACAACCCACACACACACACACACACACAACAAAACCACCGAACACAATTTTCAAATGTACAAAGAAATAAAAAATTATTCAGAAAAGTTAATTACTATTAATAATAATAAAACACACGAGGAGATCAAGTAGACAAATGAAATATTCGATCGAATTGGGGCGATACAAGGAGTAGAAATCGATCGAGCCATCAGAGGCAAAATCACAAATGAGAAGCGAATCTTGTGTCCGAATCGATCCCACAATCGAATCGATTCTCAAAGTGGATCGTTGATTCGAATCGCAGTTCAAACACGCATACACATCCTTCTCACTCTCTCCCTCTCTCAATTGGCATGTTCCGTTATTCTTTTCCTTGTATTTGATATTACGCGATATCAAATAGAGCGCAACAACAAAGGTTACACAAGGATACAAAGTACATCTGGTAGAAGAGAGGTAGCGCGAGGGCGGCCAGGTACCATCATTAATCATCATTAAAGCCATGCTCCTTTCCCCCTCTATCTCTCTCTCGCAATGTGTGTCTATGTCATCGCAGCTAAACACGCCGACGCCCTCATGGTCGCTTTCACTTTTTCTTCATCTTCTATATTTGCCACAAAGCCAAATAGTTTTTTCAAGATTTATACCCAGAGAAAATTTTTCCCTCCTTAAAGAGATCATCATTTTGGGATTTGATTTTTGCAAATTCCAAACAGAGAAACTTTTCCAGGAAAAAATGAGCTCACATAAAGAAAACGATTAAGCAAAAAAACTTTGTTTTTGCAGTTTCGTGATATCCGTGGAAAATTGGCAGCAAAAGAAATGAGATGACAAAAGCAAATTTCTTAAGTAGTACTGAAGATGCCGAGATGGTCTGGTTTCAATTGGATCGCGATCATCACCACTCGCCAAGGCGCGTGTGTGCCATTAATCAGAAAATAGCCAAGTCAATTGAGAGCAAGCAAACAAAAAAATTTACGATCACACCCAAAGTGAAAACCAGAAAGCAAAAATCGACCCGGAAATAGAT
The DNA here is from genome assembly GCA_011762765.2 of Rhinocypha anisoptera. Taxonomy (NCBI): domain Eukaryota; kingdom Metazoa; phylum Arthropoda; class Insecta; order Odonata; family Chlorocyphidae; genus Rhinocypha; species Rhinocypha anisoptera. Next base: position 11,123 of record WURS02437280.1, on the reverse strand, counting down.
TTCTAATTCTAATTTCTAAACAAGTTTTTAACGTCATAGTCAAGCAGTTCAACAATCGAATTCTTCTAAACTTAATTCACAAAATGCAAGAATATTCTCTTTAATTTTTTTCTCTTATACACGATACCAAAGTTTAAACCCGACTATGTTTTCGATTATATATTTTAGAAAAAGAAGAATTTGCTCTAGTAATAATACAATAAAGAAGCTACTGGTTATATTCGCTCGAATTGACATGTTTACGAGATTAGACTCAAATCTCTCTCTCTCTCTCTCTCTGGTTCCCATCTCACCCCATCCCTATGGCTGTCTCATAAAACAAAAAGTACCAGCCCCACTCGTAGATCGATCGAATCCCTGGGTGGAGGGTTCAAATTGGAATGTGCGTGCCTGTCTTTGTGAGTGTATGTGGAAGCCAGACCACGCAAGAGTGTATCTCAATTTGCTTTTCTTCTCTCTTGTACTCTTCCCCTCATCTTCAGTGCCAAAAATTAATTTATCTGGGAAGTGTACTTTTCCATTTTAAAGAAATGAGAGTCGCCGTGTGGCTCGATTCTCTTACTCTGTCTCTCTCTCAAGCATTGTTCTGTTTCTTTAATTGCGCGTTCAGAGACACATAGCTTCTAGAAGCACACATCTCTCAACAAAGTGATAGAAATAAGAGAGACCATTTTGTCCACTGTCATTTCACTAGAAGCAAAAAAAGTTTCCCGAAAGAGAACGTCGCCAAGACATTAGCGCCAGCGGCCATCATAGCTGGACGCCACCTGACACACTGAGAGAGGGGGAAAAAGAGAGGGAGAAAGAGAAGGCGAGCACCCAAAATCTCCTTCGCTATCATAAAAAGTCCTGTGCGCACACCGATAACCATAAAAAACGGTGGAGACGAGGGCCACGCGTGCTCAAAAAGGCCATCTGTCGCACGACCGCTCTGTCTTCTTGCGTATCTAAACAAGGGAGAGAGAGAGAAAGATAGAGAGGTGATGAGGTCGAGGGACACGCGACCTAGATCCGAGAAGCCAGATGATCCAGCAATTGAACGGAATGTTGCGGAAGTGCGTCACTCATAAAGGGTAGAGTAAAAAAATTGCATACCACTGACAACTCAATTTCAACTTGACAATCATCCAATTGTGATGATGAACTCAAGTTTTTTTATTCGATAGTATAAGTATAAAGTTTCAATTCAATTAGGTTCTTAGAGGTTGCAGGTATTTTTGCAGAACATTTCTGCATAGTATATATTGATGGTTCTGAATAAAACTCCTGACATATCGGAATACAAATACATAAACAACACTGAAAAATTGTAAGATTTTGAACAATTTTTGCCTACTCAAACTGGGTCAACTCTGTTAGTAGACAGCTTAAATTCTTGAAACCTAGCAAGGGGGTTAGTCAAGGTGGCACAATCGGTCACGGTCAAATGGTTCGATTCGCGCGGGTGTCAACATATCTCGCGGCTAGGCACAGAATTTGGCACCTTTGGGCCGAGTCCGAGCGGAGCCCTTTGGCCACACTGGTACGCACAGGTGTGCCAATGCACGGAGGTTAATTGCCTTTCTGGTGGCGCGGTGTCATTAGATCACACCCGGTGCGAGGTGATCGACAACCTCAAGCCCTGTGGCGAGTTCAAGACAATGCAGTGGGATAGGTCCAGAGCTGAGTGGCTAGTCTCGCCAAGTCGCGATCGCGCTGGACTGCGTGGCGACTGCACTCTGTGGGGTGTCTCCCTAACTCGCACACCTGAAAACGATTACCCCTTCTGCTGTCTGAGAACTGGCCACTGACAAAAAACAAAGAATCCGTAACACGGCCAATGCCTCAGGCGCTATGACAGGCCAGACAAGGGAATCAACCAAAGCAAAAATAACACTTCGTCAGCTTGCTCTCGGAAGTTGCACTTTGGCGGCACACACACATCGCGCAAATGTGTGCCAACTTGGGACCGAGTTGAGTGCCAAATGGCCTTCTATTGCGTATTTTTGAGTTGCTCTGTCTCTCCTGGGAAATCCTCACATACATAGAATTCACGACTCGCCGATTAGCACTTCTTATGATTAAACCTCATTATTTACAGAGCTATCTTTAGAGATTGGCATGCGTGATCACCTCTAGAAAAAAATCTGCATAACGAACTGTTGTTGGTTAGAACTAAATTCAGAGTTGTAACTTCATAATCCAGTATGAAAACAAACAAATGTAAAGAACCTTTTAGTTGAAGCAAAAAATATATTCATCTTTCACCGTTCTCTAGTTGTATAAATTCTCCTGACTAAACAAGAACTAATCAAATAGAAGGACAAACGAGCCATAAAACACGAATCAAGCATAACACGCAAAGACAAATCAGAGATACACACGCCCGCGACTCAGCACAATCCTTGAACAAATTTTCCAAGTTCTATTATCGGGAAAAAAGAGTTAAGTTCAAGTTCGGTACGAGATGGAATTGATAGTAAATATATGAAAATTCCAAGCATCCAGAGTGGCAACACTGGTGAGCTCGAGGAAGGACGAGCGGCAGTGCTTGTGGCGATTGGTGGTAATGGTGTCAAGGTTTACGACGCCCGACAGGAGGCAGACGGCAGACGTCCATGGAGCGAAAGCGAGGGAGGAAGAGAAAAAGGGACCACCAAGTGGCACAGTGTGACGTGCGGGGTGAATCCATCTGGTGGAGCGCCATGATGCGCTACACAGGTCAACGACCCGCTGTCCATCACCAAGACCACCACAGCCATCACCTCCATCTGTGGCTCCGCTTTACGATCCAACACGCGCCATTAAGGACCAACGGGCAGTGTGAGATGGGTCAAAGGGCAAGCAGAGTGAATCCTTGGACACAGATGGAGAGACAGTTAAGTGGGTTCTCATCACCACTACCACACAGGGTCACCAAGCTGCGAGGTAATTAGGTTCATCATCAATTCGACACAACTATCAACCACCGCCTTCAAGACACACACCACAACTCACTAACGACTCACTCTCATGGACTCGCGCCACCAATATCACATAGATTGATTCAAACCTTCTCTCAGCAAACTCTTTCAATGCAATGCTATTATAGTTTGATTCGAAAAGACAGACCAAACTATACTTTGATAGCCAGATGTTGAACCAATTCTAAATCAAAGTAATTTAATACGTTCATTGCAATTTTAAGTTAAAATTAAAATTGTATGCAAAAGTTTAACTCTTTTTTAAATATTACCAAAACTAAAAAAACAAAAATAAAGTCAACGTGTTGAACAGCTGTTTCAAAAATAACAATCCTCGTCCGTTCCAAAAGTGTCTGATCACCAATATCCGTTCTACAAAAAGTTGATGGGTCACCCATGAAGCCACCTGAGATCCGTTACCCGGAAAACGGCATCAAATTGGCCTTGCCACGCACATCCGCAGCACGTGTGTCCCGTCACCCCTTTGGCCAAGAGCTTGCGGGGCATTCTCTCTCTCTCTCTCTCTTCCTCCTCCTCTCTCTCTCTGTCTCTCGCACGTGTGGTAGGCGTTGCACAAGTATGCCAAAAATAACAGTGCACGCACATAGTGTTCCATATTAGCATACATATGCCACGGTAGCGTGCTGTTCCCGCTCTGTCATTTGGTCACAAGCGGAAATGAGTGGTAACCACTAAGCAAAGAGTTAATCGGTTACCCTTTGAAAAGCAACAAGGGGGAGGGGTGGGCGAAATGTAGGCCACCCTCGCCACTTGCACTGAGTGACTCAGTAGAACCAATCACCAAGCAAGGGTCAAAGGCCATCAACGGGGTCATGGTTCATCCCCTCGACATTCGCTTCATCAAAGGCCGGAAACCTGCATCATTAGAGACAGTTGGCCAGCGATTGGATCGAGTGAAGTGCTCCGTGATGGTGAAAAAAATTCCGAGAAAGTGAGTCCGTGTCGGGTGGAGCAGTGAGAGGCAGTGCCAACTGTTGCTTCACTTGCCTTAAGACTCGGCTCGGGTCACTTGGATACCTCGCTCGCTCCCACCGATGGCATCTCGATTGAGGTCAAAGTTCGCCCGGCGCGAGTGAGCACAGATGGCTTGAGTGGGGATTTGATTTTCCAAGAAAATTGAACGGCCCAGTACTTGGCGGGAGCGAGTAGCACAAAGGGCGAACGAGCTCATTCATCTTGTGGATCCCAGCATCACCTCCCCTTTCGAACGAGCCTGAACACTCTCGCTTGCTCTTCTTGCGCGACTAGGCTTGATTTATTAGAGCACCTCGCTGCGCCAGCCAACACAACTCACGGGAGTGTACAGAACTTAGGGTAGTGAAGACAAACACCGCGATTGCACGAGCTAGAGCCCGAGAGGTAACGGGAAAACACCTCTCACGCTGATTCAAGCTCGGGTTCATCCGAGTTCAAAGCCATCACACTTCGCCCCATACGGCACAATTGCCCATTGCCCTATCATACTAGATTACTTTCAAGAAAACTTCCTTGGCTACAACAGCTAGTGGATTGCGTGCGTGTATGCCTAGTGAATGCATTGCATGTGAAAACATTTCTCAAACTTATCTCACTCAGTCTCAGTTGACTACGTAGCGTGTGCGCCATCTAATCCGCCAAGTTATGAAGAAGACGAGTAGAAGCAGACCTCGTGTCTACGTCTGTCTCGATGGCTCTGCCTGGGGTAACCTGAGAGACAAAGAAAGGTCTCGCATGTGTGTTTGCTAAGCTGACTGAGCTGGCCAAGGCCATCGCGTCAGTGTGGAGAGAGAAGAGGTGAAGCATGCATGCATTGCACCGGACAGGCCACCGTGACTCGTCGGTGGGTCGAGCGCGGCACACCAACACAACTGCCAATGCCTCAAAGACAAACGCGATCGCTACAGTAGTGGTCATTTGGTCCAAGTGGCCTCTGCCCCGAAGGGGTTTGTGTGCCAGCCGCTCGCCCGATGAATTCTCTACGTCTCAGGCATGTCTCCCAGTGGTCGCCTGACCGAGTGGCCTGCACGCTCGAGGCACACGTGCCACACTCACTGAGTACAGGCGGCTGCCATCGCACACAAAGTACCACCAGTGCCACTTTTTTCAGATTGTGATTGACTCGTCTTGTGACGAGTGATGGATCGAAATTTGAGTCAAACCCAGTGTAGCTTGTTGCACTAGACAGATTCGGCACTGCACCAAATTGCACTCGTCAGCTACCAAGACAAACTAGTCAAAAGAAACCAGCCAAAACAGCTTGTAACAAAAGTAACGCGAATAACAGGAAAATCAAGGTCAACAGGTAGTGGATTCGAAATCCAAAACAAGTAAAGCGTGCCAGTCACCTGGGTGAAGGGTGACATGCGTGCGCACGGTGGCAGAACAGCGGGCGTCGGCGGATAGATCATCTGCCGAGTGTCACCGTACTAATTGCAAGTGTCTTTCTGTCTCTGTGTGTGAAATATCGAGCCCGGCTTGGCGTGCGAACGAGCGCGCGCTTTGCTCCCTCTCTCACATGATGATGGCGATTGCTTGAGTGGTGGTCATGGCGAGCAATGTCTAGCAGAGCGTGTGATGATCGTGCCGGTGGCGCGCGTCGTAGCGGTGAGAGTGCTCTGCTAGCCCTCACAACTGACTCGCTGCCAAACCAGTTCACTGGCGCGCGAGCTAACACACCAAGTTCATTACAAAGCCTGAGGCAAATTCGCGTTGAATCCAACTGACGGTTCATTCGCAACCAAGTATGGGGGTGGCATCAGAGGAGTGGCACACTTACCGAATCGCTGATAGCCTTGCGCTTGGACGACACCAGCAAACTAGTTCCAGAAGAGATGGGCATCGTATCGTGTGGGTTGGTGGCGATTCGGGTAAAGCGAGTCTTCATTTCGTCCAGAATGGTTCGAATGTTCTCCATCTCCTTCGAGTTATAAACTGCTTCCAATTCAGGTGTCACTCCTTTACCCTCGCAAATGATCCTCTTAAGAGCCTCGCGTCCACCCTGGCACACTGGGATAGGAGCCCGATATTCTTGGGCCTGGCTACATCGCTTCGAACTATGGAGAGCATTTTTACTAATGTGATACTTCTCTAAAGTACTGAGATCTTCGACAGGAAGAAGATAGTGGCGCCAGTGGTTCGGGTCAAACCCCCAATGTACAGTGCGGTTTGTGCGAGACTCGCGATGAGAATGGCTTACAAAACTCTGTGGAGAGAAGATTCGAAGACATTCATCGCACTGGATGCACTTGGCGTCTGGACTGAGGTAAAGTTCGGGTACATAGCGACCGACGCACTTTCCAAAACAGTCATGATAAACCAGCACAAAGTGGTAGTCGGTGAAGTCGTGTGTGGAAGGTTCTTGCTTGCTGCCAAGAAGTGCCGAAGTGAGTCGATGCGCGTCAGTCTTGGTGATGAGTCCGCAGCTGGGTGCGGTGGGTGGGATGTCCCCGGTGCGCTTCAGCACCTCCATCTGTTCGGCGCTGGCGGTGGACACATTGATCTGCAGCTCCTCGAAAGCCGAGTTGATCTCGTGCTGTCCGAACTCGCTGAGCACGATGTGCAGCACCTGCGGGCAACACAGTCGTCGCTCGCCGCCGACGTTGAAGCAGGCAATCATCTCGCCTTCTAGCATCGTGTCGGACCGCTCACTCGGACTCTGGTCAGGTGGCGTAAGCACTGGGGGCTGTTGGATGGGAAAGGGTGGCGGGGCCATGAGAGGATCGAAGTCTTTCACCGCGCCAGACGTAATGGCACTGATCGAGCAGGCTGACGAGCCGATGGTGTTGCCGGCCGCTGCAGAGGATGCGGCGCCGCCAGACGACGAGGTCTGTTGTGTCTGCTGCTGCAACGCGGTAGAGGCCATCGACGGTTGCCTGGCTACGCGCAAGTCCAACGTGTCACCAGCTGCTGCTACTGCCACACTGCCCACTAAGACTGGCGCAACTGGGATACCCGATGGCTTCATCTCGTCGCCCGACGAACCTCGTCGATACAAGGCAAGGTAGTCTGGCCCGTTTAAGGTCATTGGGGCCGCGGCTTGGTAATGGCGTAACACTTTCTCGATTCGTGAAGTTGTGGTTGGCGGCTGAATAATTGCGCTGACGCTGACTTCTTGAGCACGCCTTGAGCTTACACTAAGATCAATACCCGCGGGAGAAGCGGATCTGTCACGATGACCAGAGTTGTCCACAGTGCTGCAGATCACAGTTCGGTGCGTTGCCTGGGGACTGGCCAGGATTGACTGACTCGAAGTGGGGGTGTGGTTGGGAAGGGAAACACTTGAAGATGAGACTACTGCTTGTACAGTGCTGGTGGATAACTTCGAACTCTCCACAACTGACAACAGAGGCGAACAGAGTTTGGTCAGATCCATTGCGCTCTCTTCTCTCTGCATTTTCCGAGGGAAGGGGGTAGAGATCTACAGTGACGCAATAGGACAATCACGTGATCTGGGACAGGCAAAGAGGCGACACAGTTGGGGTCAACAGCATCATTAGAGTGTCAAGTGCGCGACGATGGTGCGCTCGGTGAGACGACAAATGAGGCGTCTTCCTCACTGCCAATGGCGCCGACGATTGCGAAATATACACCGGCTGGGCTGCAGACGAGTGGGGCATAAGTGGCCGGAAAGTTGAACAAACTTGAGAAATGGGTATATGAGAGAGAAAGACAACAACATCCCAAAAACAATTGCAAGAGAGTGAGAGCGAGAAAGGGAGAGAGAGAGAGAGAGAGAGAGAGAGAGAGAGAGAGATCACATCACATACACAATCAACAAAAACAAAAAAAGATGGGTAAAGGCTTGGTCACTTGTTCACTAGTCTCATTGGGGAACGAGTTTACAAGAAGAAAGTGGGGTTATGTTTGCAAGTCAGTGGTGCGATAGACACAACATAACTAAACAAGTAAAAACACACCAACGATCTGCTCTGCGCTCGACTGGTGCAAAATCACAACAAAGTCAGATTGCGCTCATCACCAGAGAGTTAGTATGTTGGTTGGTTGGATAGTTGGCTGGCTGCTGGTGGTGGCGAGAGAGCCTCGCAGTCTGTGGTGGACTGGAATTGGCGCCATCCAGTCGGTGAGTGCGAGAGAGGCTACTGGTGCAGTAAACAGAGTGGAGCAAGCAAATATACCCCGACGAGCACACGGCGCAGTGAGATCCCACTTGCCGCTGCTCTGGCACATACACTACCGAGTGAGTGAGTGAGTGGTGCGAGTAGCGAGAGGACAAGTGCCAGCCATGTCGAGGAGGACTCACTCCCACCCAGTGGTAGTGGTAGTTGAGTGGTAGTAGACACCGACCAGCACGCGCAGACAGGACGACGACCGATCACTGACCACGCACGCCACTACCAACCGAGAGACTGAGAGAGAGAGAGGGAGAGATGAAGTTTAAGCCAAATAGAGAGGGTTAGAGAAAGAGAGAGAGTCGCAAACTCGGCCAGACCGACCCACAGACGGTGGCAGACAGAGAGCTCCAACCACAGCAGTAGTGGCACACTTCTTTCCCCCCATAATCTAAAGAGAGAGAATGATATCTAGTGGAAAAAGGGTGTGGTTTACCTATCCTACCAGTGTGGGGTGATGAAAGACAAGTCGCATCTGTTTTCTACTAGATACCGAGTGTTGGATGCGCGTGCGCATCTCTTCTTTGTGAATCATTGCAACGTGTGAGCTACCGGCCAACTTCACTTGTTTCCCCCTTCTCCCCCTTTCTTTCTCCCTCTATCCCGGCACTTCCACCTCTACCTTTTCCGTGTTTTTCTCGTACTCTCTCTCTCTCTCTCTCTCTCTCTCTCTCTTTCCCTCATCCTTTCTGTATTTCTATTCCTTTTTCTTGCACTCTCTTTTTATCATTCTTTATTTACCTTTCCCTGTCGGACTTTCTCTCTCTCTCTCTCTCTACCTAGCTTTCTCACATATTTCATTTATCCCCTACCTGGTTGTGCTCTTTGGGTACAAAACACCAACTACATCATTATCAATATAAATAAAATAGATGACTTTCAAGGATAAACACAAATCATCTCCCCCCCACACACACAGTTATGATAAACTGGCAAAATTTTCTCTAGTAATAATTTTTAAAAATACACGACTATGAAAAAACCAATCATATAAAGTTGACGTTTAAGTTTAGTTTTATTTTATATAAAATATATCACAACGTTGAGATAGAAGCACAAATATTTGCCAAAAGACAGACTTTTCTTCCTCGATTATTTAAGTTTTGGTTTTGTTTTACAAATGCCAAATTTTAATTTGTTTTATTTTATTTAGAAATAATATTTATATAATAAAAATTAAATATTATAATCCGTTGTTTTCAAAGTTTGAGGTTTCCTATCGAGGTTGTTATTTTCCATGATGACAAAATGTACGTCTCTCTCTCTCTCTCTCTCTCTCTCTCACTGTATTTCTGTCTATTCACTCTAAATATATTAATATTAATAAGAAATAATGAAGGGTAACCCAGGGATCGATTTGAAGAAAGCACCGTGGAATTGAATTCCAAAGTACTCATTTGCAAACTTTACCAGAAAATGTAAATTTATATATATATATTTTTTTAAATAAAATAAAAAGTATAAATCGATTCGTGCTTAAGTTTTGTGGACAAAAAGTACGTTATATTTATGCTTCGGAGAGAAGGTTTGATATAGAATGAAAGAGAAAGTTGGTGTGTAAGAGAGAGAGAGAGAGAGAGAGAGACTAGATAGTCTAGATAGAGAGTTTCAAAAAAGTTCCAAAAAAGTGAGCCCACAAGAGTGTAGATGTAATTGTGTGGAGGTGCACAAATATTGGCACACCACTCGGGGACTGACTCAAGTTTGACCCCCTTTGACCCCCTTTTTAGAGTAAAGGTACCACTACCACGCATCGATTGGATCGATTCCGTGTCTCATTGCGGCAGTTTCGACCTTGCTTCACTACCAGATCGTGCACCGGGAACCCCCCTTTTCTGGTACCTCTACACTTTTTGCCAGTAGTCGTCGCCTGTCGCGTCTCTCTCTCTCTCTCTTTCTCTCGCCACAAACAATCTGTCTCTCCGTCTCTATTTTGGTATCTCTCTTGTTGAAACGGAAAGTGAGAAATTTGATTTAAACTTGCTTTGAACGTGATTTTCCAAGGTACAACATTGGAACTCGATTAATAGAATTTGATTGTTGGTCGAATGGAATTCATACAAACCAAATGCTCAACATTCGGAATTTTCACAATTTTAACTAAACAAATTAACAAACTATACAAACTGAGAAGAGGGAGAAAGTTAGAACATACAAAGCAAGTGAGAGAGAGAGAGAGAGAGAGGAATCAATCGAAAACTACGACGAAGTAAAAGAAGGAAGAACCTAAAAACCTAAAAATATACCATCACCACCATCATCTGCATAGAGTAGCTTTGTGTTTTGAGCCCGAGCAAAGAAGAGATATTTTAAGAATTTCAAAATCATTTTCGACTTCTCGAATTCAAAGTTTGGCAATGCCTTGCCAAAACTAACAGGTTCAACACAAATCGGTTCAATGTGAGTTTGAGAAAAATACGTTTTATTATTTTATACCATAAAAACCAAAAACCGAGAATGTGCACATTAGTGCTAATTGGGGTGCCTTTGAATCCAAATTAGGGACCAATTAAGCCCAACGAATGTGAACACTATTTCTAAACCCATATATAAACCTGTTTTTTAAAGTTACATTCGAGTTGGTTTTTTTGAAGATTTCATTTATCACTTATGAACAAACCAATTTGGAGCTAATGAGATTAGATTTCTCAAGGTGTGAGTGAAAAATATTTTATCAAGTCAGTAAATTCGAGAGAGAGAATGAAAGAGAGTCAAATCAGAAAGAGAGAAATTCAAGTCCGGCTTACACACTCACTGGGATAGATCTATGCGTTTTGGTATTTGCACCGGACAGAGAAGGGGGAAAATTAGAATTGGAAAACAGAAAGGTAGAATTGTGGGGTGATGATCGAGAGAGGGAGAGAGAGAGAGAGAGAGAGAGAGAGAGAGAGAGAGAGAGAGAAAGAGAGAGGGAGAGAGATTCCAATTGGTAGGTAGCACGAGGTCGCACCCACTGGAGTGAGGGTCAAACCACCCTAGTGGTGCTCTTGCGTTGTGTGGTGTGCTGATGGTGTGATCATAGTGATAGCGAGGGTGCTTGGCACCATGGCTA
>WURS02437270.1:0-15266 GCA_011762765.2 Rhinocypha anisoptera | reverse complement strand
GTGGATATAGGAAGAGACGGCCGGTTGCGGTGATTGCAAAACCGGTATTCACCCTTTCTGTTGTGCGCGCGAGTGAGGGGGGGCGACTCCACCACGCAGGCGGTCACTCGACCGGGTAATATATGAGACCGTGCCGATGATGATGGCAGTGAATAAAAATAATCCCGGAAGTGGATATAGGAAGAGACGGCCGGTTGCGGTGATTGCAAAACCGGTATTCACCCTTTCTGTTGTGCGCGCGAGTGTGTGTTTGCGTGTGTATATGTGTGTGTATGATTGGGGGAAGGGGCCAATTTGCGTGTTTTTAGGGGGTCTCCGTGAGGGATGCGTCGTCCATTTCGAGAAATGGGGGTTGGTTTGGGAGAAGGATATGGATGTTTACTATTCTAGTTGGGTCGTTTTCTTCGCTTCGATGGCGATCAATATTTTACGGTCTCTCCCGGTATGGAAATTGCGAAGACCGGAATTGAGAACGTCCGCACTACGAATTAATCATGCGTCGATGCATTGACGTCAGTAAAATGGCTCCCTATTAACGCTCTACAAGAAAGCCAGTGTATGACACATTTAACTACATTTTTAATGGCCGATTTATTTATTTTTAAAAACAAGTTTGACGATTATGTTCAAAATTATTATAACCAGAGCATATGAAAATTGAATGTGCTACGGGAAATTAACTATCTATCTAATATTTGAAAGTCTAATCACATTAATAATCGGCTTCCTGGATGAGTTGCTGGAATATATTAACGCCACTACAGGTTCTGGTAGAAGAAATCCTTCACCGATCCTGTGAAAACAATTTTCCATTTCCACAAACCCAAAATGTACCATACCTTAAGAGCATCTATATTGTTATTATATAAGAAAAATATAATCCAATCCATGAAGGTTATGCAACATCTCTCATTTGCACATGACGTACGTCACAAAATAAGCGACAACGTTGTCGCTTATTTTGTTGGAACATATTGGGAACCCTCATTGAATACATTTTTTACAAATATCCGACACAAATTTCAACAAGTCTGTTTATTTTTTTAATTTTAAAGTGAAAAGGCAGCTTTAACGTAAAAAAATACATTCAAATAACTACAAGGCAGACTTTTAAAATATTATGTCGGTCATACTCGTGTGATTTAGTAATTAATATTTGACCATGAATGTTATAGAAGTTTCGCTGGTCCATTTATCCGTAGAGTAATGGTTTCCTCATTGTGATTCAACTTTCACAAATTATTATAATTTCATTATGATTGCAGAGTTTTACTCCCTATACCGAGGTTAGAAGTCGTGGCAGTCCAGTGGGTAGAGCGCTCTGGTACTGAACGGGGGAACCGGGTCCAAGTCTCGGTGATGCCTATGAACACCTCCAGCTAAACCCCTGCTGAGTAACCATCTGGGTACCAGATATTCCTGGAAAACTCAGGGGACATAGGAAAAGGAACCCCCCCTTTGATGTGTGCATTTTTGCACGCCTTGGGGTTAGCATTATGTGAGCTCCTCGTATCCTCACCTACCAAACCGACCTTGAAGCTAAATACCGTGGTTCTTTATCCTTGTACTGTTCACGTGACCCCCGCGAATGGGAGAGAACATTTAGGTAATACTATGAGAAACGCGATACCGAAGTATTAAAATATCAGATTAAATTATATCTATATACGTCATTTCGCACCATTAACACATATAGCATATTTAACTTTTTCTCTTCTTCCTTTTTCGGCACATCTTTCACTCGATAATTTTTATGTGTAATCGAAATACGTCTTATGAGACATCGATGAGCAGATATATTTTTATAAAATAACTGTGAGGGTAATTTTAGCAGCGGAATCTTTGGACAATTTCTGTGATTCTGCGATGGATTGTTAACAAACCTTGGATATTGTTGCTACTATTGCAATGTATCGAATTTTATTCCTATAAATCGTTAACATTAAAATACATTAATTACTCTTTTTTCTCAAATATAACCCGAAAACCACAGATCGCCTTATGTGTCGGTGTGTCCTGTTGGTCAGGAAATTGGGTAAATCTCTTTCAATAATAAAAAAACGTTCTTACTAAGCACCAAATATTTGCCCAAGGTAAGTTCTTCCATTAAAAAAGTTGCATATCTCCAGGTGTTAATTATTTCTTTAACCCTGCGTGCATTAGAAGAAATGAAAGCATTTTCTTGACGATTTACCTTATTTTAAATATCCGTAAATAAATCACTCATCCCACGTGTGATTTAAATCTAAATTAAATTATCGGAGAGTTAAATCATTTGCGACAGCATACAAATGATTGAAAAATATTAAATAATAAGAGATTGATTACTCCGTCAAAAGGGACATTCATTTAAAACGTATTCATTGCTTGTCCACGAGAAACATTAAAAACAATAAGTCATTAATTTTAAATTACCCACAGTTGCCAATTCAAGAGGTCGAATCTAAAATATACTATGAACATATTTTTGTTGTCAAGCACTCTATCTGAGTATAAAGCAGCTGAACCGGCGGTGGTTGCAAAATGAATTCATCCTTGGCTATGATTAAGAGAGAAACTGTCTAAAATAAAGAAAATTATGTGATAAAAACAATTATATGGATTTGTGTGTTTCGTTCCTGTTATTTTCATTGTTATATTGTGCCACAGTAATTGGCTTCGTGCTGTGTGTGGGCAACTGACTAATAAAAAAATATATTCGTGGTTTGGAGTACATTAACTTAATTCTCTTTCCATATTCAAATAGGAGAGTATCTACAGATTATATGCTTTACTGGTTTTAGGAGGCGTGGAGCTATTTATAGTGAAAGCGAAGTCTGATCATAATTATATTAACGTGTTTATGCATTTATGAATAAAATACGTCACTCCAAATAATAATATTTCTTCATATTTACTGGCGTAATTTTTCCCTTCGCATAATTTCCGCCCTATATTTTAAAGGAAACATTTCTGAAGTTAAGTTGTTCTCGTATAATCCCCTCTGCCACCATGATTATGAAATTCCCATATCGATGAAAATTACCTATTTATTAACAAAGTTCACTGAGTTGTCAATTTTAAACAACCGTCCTGATGTAACTCTGTAGAAATTTGCCATGAAAAATCATTTGATATTCCTGGGATTCGACCACTGTATTTTCTAAATATCGGCTAGGCTTGCTAGCCAGGTACGCCACCAAGCTTTCTTCGTCGAAGGCAAATTTTAAAGGGGGTTTATGCATAACAGGTATTCCCACAAACGGTCTGTATTGTAGCACCAGTAAGAAATTCGTGCTAGGCAAGTCAAAGTTGCAAGTAAATAGCTATACCAATATTGTGTCATTATGAGGGCAACGACTTATTTCCTTTGTGTTTGAAGAATTTTCTTTATAGCCTGAGGTTCTGGAGCGAGATTCAGAGGACATACTCATAATAATGTGCAACATTTAAAAAAACTAGACTGATAAAAGTATGTCATTTACAAAATGACTGCAGTTAATCCAAAACAGTAAAGACAGTTAACAATATCTGGTATATATTTACAAGTAATAATTTTTTGACCCCATGACATTTTTTATATTCATTGTTGTCGCATATTTTCCCCCTTTCGAATGTTTTTGGTGGTCCCCTTTATACTTCAACAGTCCACGAAGCCTCTCAGGGCGAATGAATAAACAAGCTCGGCCGCTGCAGATTACGATGAGTATTTTTGGCAGCCATCGACGGAGCGCCCGTAGCGTGTTCAACTCCTCCATCGAGCGACGTCCGTCCGTCCCCCGAGATACGTCCATTTTCACTTCATCTGATTCGCAGATTCACCCAAGTCACGCGTTCAAGTCTCCGGGCAAAAACGACGAGGTTTTAACAGTCTTGTCGCCTGGACCCAAGTGGAATACCAAGAAGCAGCGGGGGTAATGCGAGTGGGCGACCTTGTGATAATAGTCCCACCACCAAACGTGCCGAAAATAACTACGGCACGGCCTCCGAATGCGTGCTAATTCACGTGGCTTCCTCCTCGTGTGGCTTAGAAAGTCATTATGTTTAAAGGTATCCCAGCAGCAGATTTATGGATTGAAATCGTTCAAAAAAAGATATTTATACACATCTCCTCCACACGCCGTCATTAAAACCCACTTAGGCCCATTGATGACTACCAATCCATTTTTTTCTCCAGACGGCACCAATCGGGCGCCTTGGAAACAGTCGAATAAATAACTTTAGGCACATAAATGAGGTCAATCAGCAGGAAATTCCCACCTTTTAAGTCGAATCAGACACCAGCTCGGACAGAATCGCAGTGAGTTCCAATGGAGATATAACTAACTGTAAACATGTAACTAAAATTACGAAAGTCAATTTTATCGCTCTGCTGAGTACTTTTCGGGTAATTCTCCTTTTACTAAGAATTAAACGTTATACCCAATTAAAATCGAAGGCAATGCTTTCTTTGGATAGTTTTGGTAAGTATCTCACCTTGGCTATTTTTTTTTAAGTTTTAACTTAACTAAGTTGCATCTCAGAAAAATTATTTTTTAAAGATTACTGCGAGAAAAATGGCACATTAAAATACGGCAGTATAAAACTCAGAGTCATATCAGAATGGTCAAAATCATTCGCAGAAGCCCTGAAAAAGTACATATTAACTATTTTGATTTATATTTTTGTCTACTAATGCAACAAAACCAAAATAATACTATATCCTAACGAAATTTTGCTTGAAACTCGGGGTTAAATTAAAATACCAAGCTAGAGAGCAAGACGGTGCTGCAATTGCAAGTTCTCAAAAGAATTTGAACTCAAATGGCGTAAAAGGACGATTAGTTTTTTGTTAACTCTTATTCCTATGCACATCAGAGTTCTGATTGATTCATACCATATAGTTAAGATAAAAATCTACGAGATGAATTTTCAACAGGGTGGATTACGGTGCTATTGTTTTCTAAAAACCGATTCAACTTAACCATTTAATAATTTTTTTGTTTGAGAAATACTTTATCAGGACCAGAAACTATCTTGCAAACTCTTTGCAAAAAAATGCCCATATACAGCCAGAAATCATATTGTGATATCTGTTATAGATTATTTTTGCCATTTTAGTCTTTTGAAAGGAAAGAGTCGATTTATGTATAAGACAGTATCTCACAAATTCCCTTTCTTTGCCTTAGCTATTTGGAAATAAATCGTAAAAACTCCAAAACCCATATGTACAAAGGATTCATAAGAAAAATGTGGAAAATTTAAAGAAACATGAGAAACACTAATGCAAAGCAAAACAATAAACATAGAGTTGGTTATTGAAGTAATAGAGATAAATAAAATTGTACGTTAATGGTTGACTATTATCAAAGTACAAATGGCAGTCATGCGATGTTGATCCTTTCTCTTATGCCAATAGATCCCTGAAAATATCATTAGTGATTTCAACATCCAAGAATTATGTTTTTATTTTCAGGTGTTCAAATGGTTGAACGAGTGTTTTTTTACTGTATCATGTATCTGAGAGGAGAAAATTTATACATGTGGAAGGTCCGCCAGGCAATTTCCAGTCATTGTGCTCTTGCGTACAGATGCATTGAGAAGCAGCAAAAATTCCATCTGTCGGCAGCATTAAACTCATACGACATATTTATCTGGTATGTTATCTTTTATGTACGGCGCTAATGACCTTGATGTCGGTGTGCCCAAGAAAAACCCAAATACTACTATCATTTATGTAGATAATATAACGGCGGTCCCAAACGAAGCATTCCGGTAAGCGTGTGACGTTTCCGGTTGGTTCGCAACAAACGTTACCGGTGACGTTAGAGAAAATGGACGAAGTGACTATTACCATTCATATGAGATTTCGAATGATTTAAATACTTCCCATTTCAACCGATATAAACTTTAATAAGCTCCCTTTTTCCTTTATGCCTCGGAATCACGTACGTTTTTCTCGAAGCTCTCATACAAAGTCTCCACCTGATATTAATCTTCAAAACTCATCATCAATTACAGTCTCACTTGCAGAGACCACCCCATCAAAATACGTCTCTTCCCAAAGATTTCGCTTGTCAATGACGCCGTACTTCCTCAAGGGATCTATCTCCCTGGACTCGCCAGTCTCGCTAGGGTAGGTAGCACGCGCAAAAAAATATTCACTCCGGCGTTATTACCGATGATCAATCAAGGACTGGCCCCGATCGACTCCTGCCGTAAAAGCCAATCAGTACAGGGGGGAGGATCGGGGAGATGTATCCACCCCGGTCTTTTATGCTTACGTGATTGAGAGATGTTTGGAAAAACGATGTTTAGGGCGCTGCGAGAGGTGGCAGGAGTTAGATTAAATCGGTGAGCTTCGCTAACACTTCTGACTCTCCTCGTCGGAGCCCGCCCTTTGAGATGCCCGATTCGCTCAACTGGTTTAAAGATGACAAATGAGGTGGGGAGACGGGATGAGACGGACGCGGATGAATTTTCTTCATCCGTTTCTCTTTAGCGCCGCGAGATTACAATCCTGACGAGAATTCAACTTCTCACAAAACTATTCAGTCGATTCTATTACTACTCACTTCGGCAGTAACATATATGATGCTGAAGTTTTAAAACAGACTTGAGAAGAAATGTAAGCGCAACTTAGTTTTCAACTTAAAACTGAAGCATTGTACCATTTTCAATAATATTCTCAGTGAGAATGATAGGTAATGGGACTGAAGAATGTAGCCTGGGAGATTTGGATGAGGAATACGGCAACCACTCAGAGAATAAAGGTATTTAATGTATGTGCTTAATGAAAAATGCGTAATTATGTGCAATGCATCCAAGAGCAATACTAAATATAAGTTTACAAGTTGAATCGCGTATACTAATGAACTTTCTTCGTCCTATTTTATCTTTAATCATACCACGTTACATCAGCTCACTTCGCCTTAATTGATAGGACGTCATATATTATAAATTATTATAAATAAAAATTTTAAGTTATTTTTTGTTGTAGTTTAGTTTATTTTCTTTACGTGGAATATTAGAAACCTCCGGAAAAAACGTTGATGCATGAAATAATGGAGAAGTGTAGAAAAAACAAAAAAATGTGTAAGAAAAGAACTCTATTGGAAGACTTAAGTAAAAAAATGTTTCATATCAGTAAAATAAAAAACATGGTTTTTCTGACTTTGTCTACCTCAAAAGGGAATTGGAGTATGTAGGCATGTAAATAATTTTACTAATTCAATATATCATTCAATATGTTAAGATAACTAAATAATGCCCGGTAGAAAGACAAGGCCAATCGTATTCAAGGGTCCGGGGAAAACTTTGTAACAATAACATCTAAGCGGGAACAGTTAAAAATCCACGATTCGGGAGTTATTTCTGCAGCGCCATGTGCTTAAATATTAAGATAACTAGTAACGCAAGAATCAAGAAGGCATTGATTAGTCTAAGTAAAGGACTTGTTGAAGAAATGAAATAAATAACAAACATTTCAATGAAGTAAAGAAAAAATTTTTAATCACATGAAATGCAAAACTGTTTTTTAAAAAGACGAAAAATCAGTTGAGTAATTCGTTTAAATATCACATTAACACTGCGCACGCTATGGGAATGATCCAAAGGTTATCTTCAAATATGAAAATATTCTAAAAAATAACGTCAGTTAGGACTAAATTCAGCATATGCCTATACCTACAAGCATAGACTAAAGTCTTCAGTCTATGCTTGTCTAAAGTCTTCTTTAGTCTATGCTACCACGTCTAGGTTACCACGAACGACCAGATAAAAGAGACATTCTAATCTTCGCCTCAAAATATCCCCTATTCAGCTCAAAGAAACTCCCTTACAAATTTATTTCACGTCTCTGCGACATTCGATTCCAAATTTGTGTTCACACACCCAGAGGACAAGAGACAAAAACTGAAATTTGAAAGGCATTTTTGCATGAAGTGGATCGGAGGAGTGAGAGTGAATTGGAGAATGAACAACTCGGAGAAGTGAAAGTTTGGCATGAACGTTCACGTTTACACGAATGACAATATTTCTTTGGGTGAAGAATGAACCATAAAGTTTACGGGGACTGGGAACATTTAATTAAGGAGTAGATCCGCTTTACTTTGTACTGGTATTTCGCTTTCACTAAAAATTGGACGGGAAACATGAAAAACGATACAAAAGAAAGGCAGAGAAATTTATGGCGACAAAATGTAATCATCATTAAAATATATTTAAGAAGTCCCCCATTCTACCTTAAAATATATTGGACAATAACATTTAAGACTCTCTGAAAAGGCATTAATATAGGCATGTTCTTAGTTACTATGAAAACCGACTAAATCAAGACACAGAGGAAATGTAACTTTACCATTGAACTTTTTGGTGAGTTTTGGAGTTAGAGATAAAAGTAAATATAATCAGAAGCACGAAGATGATAGTTATGATGGGTGGTGTATATATTTTGTACTTACATTGCATATATCTTAAATATACAATACATATTTGAAAATTTTCCTGCATGTATTACTATTGTGCTGTTAACGAATGATTTTCATGTAAGTATTATTTTGCTTGGTGAATAGTTTTGAATATGTGCGCGGTAAATGCATGCTTGGTGTAGAATCACCCCCTGCCACACACTCTTTAGGAGGCTTTCAAAGTATTCTGTAGATGTAGATGAAGATGCAACTTAGAGAGGATGTTAGTGAAGGTAATATTTAGACAACTGGCTCCGAACAAACAAGTCCTTCATTTTTAACCTGGCATCCAATTCAAAATGCGTCAATAACGCTTTTAGCTCTTTTACGCAGCTTGATTGGTGACTAAACTCCTCTTATCCTTCGATTTCTTTGTTCCAGTGACTACTTCTGGCAACTAGTTCATCTCCACCCTACCACCTTACCTTGAAATCTCCAACCCTGTTAATTACTAAGCTATTCTAAAATATAGATATGCTCAAACCCCCAATTCAGAGTGCCACCCCTTATAACAAATAGTACTATTAACGCGGAAAAACTCATTAACAACAAGTTATTGCAAAAACGTGAGCTACTCACTTAATTACATAATTTCGAGGCACTCGAGGGATCGCGAAAAAAATGTTACCCCCGCCCGAGCGTTTCCACGGGAACAGGGATAATTACGGCATTAGGAAATAAACTTGCCAGTGCATGCGGTGAGGGGGGAGGGGAAAGATACAGCGATAATTGAGTTCTCAATAGTGAATGAGACGATAAATTTGCCTGGAAGACAGGGTAACAATTGTAAAAGGCGACCTGGGAGTGTTGCGAGAAAGAGAGAAGTTCTTTTCGTGGACGATTTCCCTCCCCTCTCTCGTTCTCATGAGTACATTTTTTGATTCCTTCCAAACGATTATGGGGCGGGGGGGGAAGGCATGCCCGCCGCCCTCAGGGGATAGAGGCGCTTCGGGGGAGGGAAAAACCCCGGCGTTAGTCTATCCGATGATTAACGAGAAAATGGACGCTCGGTCAAGATTTCAGCGAAGGGAAAAGGTGTGATGAATGGTGAGAAATCAGAGAGCGAGGATTGGGTGCGGGGGGGAAAACCGAAGGGTTAATGGAAAGGGATGGCATGGAGCTAATTGTGATGCATGTGACCGTCCCCCCCTCCCACTCCACGACACCACCACTGACGTGTTCAGCGCCTAGTCGGCAGCGATGGCATGGGCTTAAAGGCCAGCGTGGAATAAGTGAGACAAAGGTGGGCATATTATGAATCGTTAAAACTGTTTTTAAAGGACTGTTACAAAGCAATTTGGATGGGGCCAAAATTATAAATACGACCTTCCACGACGGCACAAGTTACCTTTCCATACCGAAGGAAAAAATCTCCAAAAGCCATTGTGAATCAGCGATATTATTTTATAACATAGCGGAATAGTATAAAAAAAAACAAAGCCCTTCGAAACT
Organism: Rhinocypha anisoptera; assembly: GCA_011762765.2. Taxonomy (NCBI): domain Eukaryota; kingdom Metazoa; phylum Arthropoda; class Insecta; order Odonata; family Chlorocyphidae; genus Rhinocypha; species Rhinocypha anisoptera. Next base: position 5,388 of record WURS02437270.1, on the reverse strand, counting down.
TAAAGATTTCAATAGGAACACAGGTAGGAGTTTTAAAAGAATCTCTACATAACCATCTAATCCACTTACAAAATATATCAATTTCTCGCATGACAAAATTTTAATTTCTTAGTTCACATAACTTACCTTTTCAAAATGGTAATGAGAAAACGAAAATAAGAATATAGATCCATCCATGGCTTCCGACCATTGTTTATCTGGTTGTGATATTGTCCATGTCTCACTTCCGTAAAAAAGTATGCTATATACATATGTTCTAATGAACATCTTCCTAATTTCCAGACTATCATTATTTTCAGTAAATAATTGATTCTTCTTAAGGAATGCCTTCTTTTGCATGGGCTATTGACTGATCATTATCCCCTTCTATCTTCTTCCATCAGTCCGTGATCTTGCTCCCTAGGTAGCAGGATTTTTCCACCTGCCCAATTGATTCCTTCCCTAACTTGATTTTATAAAGGCAATGGTGATAATCGGTGTTTCTCTTTCCTCATTATTCCAACTTCCCCGCTTTCCCCACATATTATCACTGCTGCCTGCCCTCTATACCGAGAAGGCCTTAATCTTCCGTCATCTTAGTCCAATCCGATATTCTTTAGAATTCGTAGCATGAAGTTCCAGTCCACGTTGTCTAAATCTTTTTCCAAGTCAAAAATGCAATAAACTTAGACTGGTTTTTCTGTAATCTCTTCTCCAAGATGAGCCAAAGCGTAAGGATTCCTTCCTTTTTTCCTCTGCTTCTTCGAAATCCAAACTCGTTCTCACTTAAATACTCCTCTATTTTCCACTCCATTCTTCGATATATTATTCTTGTCAGAATGTTTTATGCTGTCCTCGTCAAGCTGATCACATTTAAGTTTTTATATTTGTCTGCCCTTTTCTTTTTTGGTAGTTCTTTCGTAGATCGTCTCTTTCGTTTTTGGTAGTACAGTGAAACTTGTCTTAAGAAGAACCTGTGGGGACCACGACATTTTTCCGGATAGGACAGGTTTCTGCTTAACGCAGGGTCGGCCATTAGTAAAAGAGGCTTACACCATTATTTTACGGCCGTATTAAAAGGGGTGTCGCAAAAAAGGAAACAATTAAAGAAGCGCAATTTCTGATAAATAAAGAAATACATATTTTTTAAATTTTATTTTAGTATAGGAAATAGTTTCCGGCGTGACTTCGTGGAACTGCTTCATGATTAAATGAGACAAACTTTGAAATTCCACATAAAAATATATTTTCTGCACGACCCAGGGATTTGATATTTTATTTTAGTGGAGACCACGACATTTTTCAGGATAAGACAGGTTTCCGCTTAGCATAGGTTCCGCTTAAGACAAGTTTCACTGTATTTTTAGTTTTTGTTAGTTTATATATGGGCAACTATATTCTTCTTGAAGTCCATTGGTATTTCTCCTTTTGTATACACAACGGCATATCAGTTGAATGAGGTCATCTTATGTCTTTTTTCCAGAATTTTTTATTATTATTATTGTATATCGTCAATCTCTTGTGCCTTGTTTTTGCCGACGATCCTTCAATAATGCATCAAATTCAATCCTGAGTTTGAGGCATCCTATCGAATCGTCATCGACCTCTTCATGGTCTTTAAATTTACTACCCTGCATTTCATTTCCCTCATAAGATTCCCTAGATCTTCTTTCCATCTATTCACCCTATATTGGTTTATAACATGAGTGTTTCCTTCGAGGATAACATTTTCTCAGTTCTTTGATGTACTTTCTCACAGTTCCAACTAACTTCCGCTCCAACTTCACCTTTTTTGATTTTATGTTGAAAATACTATCACAGATTTTTCATCCAGTCTTCAGCAATTGTTATTCTTTTGTAAGAGTTTGTCTCTTCCTCAGTTATTGCATTTACAAACTTCCTTCTCTCTTAAATCATCTCTATAGTTTCCTCTACTGTTTTTTGTATTCCTCTTTTTATATTCTAGCATCTTTCTTCTATTGATCCTGTATCGATACAGTTTTCCATTTCTCCCACTAGAGCCGTTCTTAGTTCTGCTCGAAGTTCCGTACATTGAACTGTATCCTTAGTATTTAGATCCGATTCTTTTCTTTCCAATTAGATTCAGATTCCGATTCAGTTACCATTCCGACTCTGTTACGATTCAGATTCACTTACGATTTCGATTCAATTCGACTCATGTTCAAATTTTGGCTGCGAGGTGGCAATAGTGATTCGAATCGTATTCATAATGAAACAGCTCTTCCATGAAGAAGCTGCTACTGATGCACGATTCAATTACGATTCGAATACGAATATTATTTGATTTCGATTTGATCTTAAACTGATTATAATACGATTCGAAACGATTCATATTCAAATCTTGGTCAAAATACGACAAAAGTGATCAGATTCACTCCGATTCGTGTTCATATTTTGGCCACCAGGTCTTTAGGACAATTTAGGACCATATGAGCTGTGTAAAACTGCTGTTTCATGAAGAAGCAATTTTTTATGCACGAGTGTCACTGCTGATAAAAAGTCATGGAAATTAAGAAACTCGTAGCAATATTGTGCTCATTTTATGACATTCAAACACCCTTGCGATGGCTTACGAGATATTTTTTCATGTTTATCGTGTAATGTCTGGCCTATTGTCGTGACGTTGTGTGCTGGCCAATTATTTCATTGTTGTTAATGTGGAGTGGAATTTTGGATAACTGATTGTTGGAAAGTAATTGATTGGTGCTTATGTAAGGAGAAGAGCGGGTATTGATGGCAAGTAATAGCGGGGACTGGCGAGTGCAGGGAGTGTGAAGTGAGACACGAAAGAATAAAGACGTAAATTTGGAAGTGTGCTGCGTATTTTTGGTTTACTCCCGATGAGCATAATGGTAAAATTAAATCTGACGTTACAATCGACATTCCAGGGAAACGTTTTATAGTCATTCAGAATAATGTTAGCCTTTGCATATAATTCTATATATAATTTATCACATATCTTGAACCATGGAAAAATAAAACCAGCGTTGAATCACATGATCTTTCACAGCCAATTGCTTGACGGCGATTCAATTCAATCCAGTATTTTATCATATGATCTCCATACGATTCGAATCGATTCACATAAGGTGATTCGAATCGATTTAGAGGATCCGAGTTTCTGAAGGAACCAATTCACACGATACGATTCAAATCGATTCAATCCTTGAAATCGCCCATCTCTAATTTTCATAGATCCGATTACTCACTATCCGAAAGCCGAATTGAATCTCGCCTATGTATACTTATTGCTTTTCCCTATTTCACAACATTATTAGGTACCATCTTGGCTTGGGGTATCAATTTTGTCCTATAGTCCTCATCCCATTTCATTTATCTCATTTGCTACTGTAATTAATATAGACTGAAGTAATCTTCGTACCCGTCACCTGCGTTATAATTGCGATGCATGAGGGCATAAAATTTGTTTTCCACGTTTTACCTAAAATTTTCGGCAATTCCAATAGAATATTATCTACGCCTACTCCTCTCTTACACTTAATTTTCTCAAGACTCCTACTATCTCTTTATCCAGAATGTACGGCCCTCTGCTTCTATACTTCACCTAACCTTTCTATATCTAGCAGCAGAGAGCTAATTTCTTTGCCACATACTTTCTCGATGTACTTTATCCATTACTCATGAGTCCTCCTGGGTTCAGTCAAGATCTTCTCTTCCCTATTCCATGCGACGTGTATCATTTTTCCTTGCCTCACTCCTGATAACTCTTTTCACTACCTGTGCAGGGTTCATATTTCTCCCTGCCTGTAATTTTTACAAGTAATATCTCACTGCTATCTTCACCACGCTTACTTCGTCCTTGAAGTGGCATCCGTCCTTTACTATCCTCGCTTTATTATTCTCCTCTTAGCATTTCATTCTCGCACCTCGGTAGTTATACGCTACTCTATTTTGTCCCTTATTATATCTTCTTCTTCTGCCTATAGGCCAATCTACATTGTGAGTAGTTTATGAACATGAAAATATGAACGGATGGCAGCTTAAGAACTAATCATAACGCGAAACATGGTTCATGTTCATCTTCTGCGCCATGTTATGTTATGTGAATAAGTTACCCACAATCACGAGGGAGCTCTTAAGTTATCCGATCACGAGCGATGGATCGTGGATTGATATTCAAGATGTAGTCTATGCTTATTGACTCGGTAAGAGACAGACCTCAATTATTTGATGAGGGAAGACTTCAATAACCAGAAGGGGGAATCAAAGATAGAAGATAGAATAGAAGAATTCTCATTGTTCAACTTAGAAAAAGATTTCTTATTTTAACGTAACAGACATAGTGAACGATACAAGATTTAGGACTTAAGTGATGTTAAAGTTGCTTTCTTTATTTATGTACTCATATTCAGTGTGACCCGGTCTTATGGCTTCGTAATTTTTTTCCGTATTTACCGCTCCTATAGTTAAGTCTCCAGCTATCCTTCTGAACACATACGGCTGGCGTCTTAACACCCCCCTCCTTACGTTCGCGAGGCGGCTTGAAAGATACTGTACAGATGGTCTTCCCCCATTCCTTCCACCTCCTTATCTTCCAATATAATTCTATCTGGGGTTAAGTATAGTCCATACTTTGAACCTCTTTCAAGCATACTGTTTTCATCTTATCGATCCTTCCGTATATAATTGCCTTTAACCCTAATACATTTTTCACTATAACTAAGCTGTATTCTGAATCTGCAATGGCCCAAAGGAAAATGTGCGAATTTTTACGCTGTTATAGTATTTCTATCAAGTCTCTTAAACTAAATCATATCTATCCAAAAGGATACGCAATAACTACTGAGTCTTACTTTGAAAGTGGTTAGGCAATGTGCCTCTGTATTTAACGATAGTCTCCCATAGATTTCCCTAGTTTAAGGTAGCTGAATCAGTTTATTAATTATTTATAGTTAATGGTCGGTTGGAGTACATTTTTAATTTTTAATAAGTACCTTTGACAAGTTTATAGAACCATAATAGGTTATTAAAACGCAAGAGCTACCATAACTATAACAAAGATTCCAAAATAATTATTTTTCATCATAAACTTCTTATTTATGAATGGAGCTATATGTATAACATTTTATTATATAACCATTTCTTTCACAGTACTGCACTCCTATTTTCACGGGGAACGTCACGAGAGACATCTAAGGGTTTCCAGCCGTTCACCTCGCCCCGACTTCTGGATTTATGAGACTGCCAACGGAATATTGCTCCCGTGTCATCCGTCTGGGAAATTGAAATCAGCATTCAATTCTCATCGCTACCCCCTCGACGAGAGGCAGGGCATCCTTGGGGAAAGGCCGCGGCGGACGAGACAAGACACACACACACACACCCACACACGTGAATACACACACACTAGGCAAGCTCGCGGCATGT
>WURS02437260.1:0-15266 GCA_011762765.2 Rhinocypha anisoptera | reverse complement strand
CCTTCTAGGTTATCCATGGTTAAACCATCTTCAAGGGGTGTGGTGAGTCTCTCTCAGAGAGCTCAAGAGAGACATGACCTGAGAACACCATTGAGAAGTTTTATGAACCGGTCCCTTGAAATCGAGGGTGAGTTAATTTTGTAGAGTGTACACGCCTAAACTCATCGCCTTTCACTTGAACCCCCGTGTAGAAAGGGCATCAGCTGGTTCTACATAGTTTGTAGTGACTTGCTGAGTGAACGTCAATCCGTTTCCAGGTTTTCTAGCCCAAACCCTATCGTCCAGTAAATACATTCATCCCTTCATTGAAGTTAATCAATCCGGGAATGAGAAAGGAGTGGGATTCTCAAAGGAAGCTCTCAACGATCATGATGTATCTTTAGAGCTGGACCCTTCCGATGATCAGAAGGCTGCTCTGCGTAACTAAGCCATGGAATGGTGGAGGGAAGCACGGCAGTGCATTACGGGAAACAAATTGAGGAACATGAAACTGGTAGCTTCTGGGTGCTCTTCTTCCGTCAGAAGTAGTTGGAGGGAGGTTTCCTTCGCAAGCTTGAGGTTAGGGCACTCCGTCTTAATTCACTCATGTCACTTTTCTGAGGATAGAAGTCAGTTGCGCTGCCTCATAAGTGAGGCTCCATCCTAATGGATTGTGAACACTGTGAGGTTCACGAATTGCTGAATATCAGTGCAACTTAGGGTTGTATTTATTTTGGTATATCCAGGCTCTGCATTGGACCCTTTCTGTTTTTATACTATATTCACTTGCATGGTGTCATCTTTAACACTATCTCAACCAACCAATTTTATATTCTGACGACAAAATTCATACTGTGTCATTCCCCTCATTTAACAGTGTGCTTAATCTGTGCAATAGTGTTTCCTATGATTTAGGTAAAACTGTTAAAATGTAAAAGTCAATTATCTGCAAATACTAGATCATCTGTTTATAGAACAAAAATAAACTGTGATTCACATTCAGTGGATGGTGCTTATAAACGTTATAGAGTCAGGTGAGATGTGGTGGAAATGATCCATAATCTAAGAAATAAGTTACAAAATTTGCAATTTCCACTTTAAAAAACTTCTTCTTTATTCCGACATGAAAATGGTGGGACTTGAAAATGGTGTAGTGCACCGAAACATGTTGGAATAAAGAAGAAGTTTTTAAAAATGGAAATTGCAAATTTTGTAACTTATTTCTTAGATAATAGTTAACATAGATATATATCTTGTTAGGCAGTTTTTCTCTTCATTGGAGAGTCATTTCTTCTGTGACCCTTCTATTACACTGGGTCTTGAATTTTGATGATTCTCCACTGATCTCAGGCTTTTTGGGTTTCTTGTTGTACTTATCATGTTTCTTGATATGAACTGCTGTCGTATGTACTGAATCCTCACTCAGATTTCTCCAAAAACTCTCATCCAACATTGTATTCTTAATATGATCCAAGTCAAGTTCAGTGGCTGATGAAATTATTTTAATTGCCATATTATGTACTTAGTTTCAGGTGTTATTTGGTGGAATTAATACATATTAATGACAAGGAGATGGCACTTTTTCCTCTGCTAAAAAATGTTGCTATTTTTTCCTGAGATAGGTTCTTCATTATTTTTGATGAAAGAAATAACTTCATTACTGGAAGAAAATACCCAAAGACGGTTTTGATCACAGTTTCAACAACGAATAATGGATGCTACAGCTTCAATGCTCCAGGATATCCACCATTAATTATCCAATTGCCTGAAGAATCTAAGGAAATAGAAAATAGGAAATTCCATTGCAGGTGAGCTGAAGGTTACCAAGACAGTTTGTAGTGGATTTGACATGTCATATTATTTTGCCCATCAATATGTTGTATAATAATTGGCTGAGGTTATACCTCCAATATGGACTTGGAGGAGTTTCTTCAGTCTAATAACCATGGTATCCCGTGAATTACAGAACATTGGCTCCATGAATAGGAATCTGATCTTTACCAAATACATACTGGGTTTCAGTCTTGCTCTCTATATACCACAGAAAAGTTGTTTAAAAATAGTGATGATGCATGATATTTGTATCAAATAACTTATTCTGCAAGCCCTTGGATCTATCAAATAACTTATTCTGCAAGCCCTTGGATCTATCAAGTAACTTATTCTGCAAGCCCTTGGATCTATCCAATAACTTATTCTGCAAGCCCTTGGATCTATCAAATAGCTTATTCTGCAAGCCCTTGGATCTATCAAATTTTTATATTGACTTACATGTTGAAATAGCTGCTATTCACCTACTGTAGCTATAGGATTAGTAATAGCTTCCATTTATCGATCACCTAATGGTGACTTAGATTTGTTCTGTGAACAATTAGAGAGGGTTCTTTTACATCTTATATATATGTAATGTGAACAGTACATAAAAAAATATAATGTGAATATTGTTCTTGGAACATACCTAAATATTGCTGTGTGTTGTCTCTTAAATAACAGTACACAGTAGGTATTCTACTCAGGTCATTCGACCTATATTGCAGCAATTTGATACCTACTAGGATATCTTCTTGCTTTGATAACATAATTACGAACTTCAATAATCAGGACTAAACTCTCAAAGTATTTGATCCAGTGATATCTGATCAGAAGGCAATTTCCTTCTGTATTAACTTGAAAGTGAGCTATGATTCTATGAGGAAATCTCCTAATACCATGGTTATTAGACAGATAACCCAATTTCCACTTGATAGTTTTAAAGCACTACTGAGGAATACGACTGTGACTTGTGTTCTCTCATGCTCAGAGAAACTTTAAAAGCATTTTTGAACATTTCATTGTATTATTTGAGCATACATTTCCTAAAAAACTAATCCAACTGAAATGTACAAAAGTCCTAAGTCAAGCTGTTTCACCTCTGATCATAAGCTAATGAGAAGGAACCAATTAAATTTACATCAGCTATATAAGTCAGTTGGGACTGAGGATCTTAAAAGACAGTACAGTGCACTGAATAGGAATTACCTACCTTGCTATGGAAATTAATGGAGATATTAGCATGGAGTCAATGGATACATTGGTGTATATGTACTATAATTTCTTCTATTAATTTCTGTTATAATAATAAAACTTTTATTAGAGATTAAGCATTTAACAAATTCAATAACCCTCTTTAAAATAGTTACACAATAAATGTGGTACAGAGAAAAACAATTAGAATACAATATCCATATTTTACACTCAAGGTATTCATCCGTGGAATAAAATACTTTAGAGATTAGCCAAGTATAAATTAAATTCTTAAACTTAGTCATAGAAATATGTCTGACCTTTTGTGGTAAAATAATAAAAAGTTTCCATTTAAGAATACCAAATGGCCCTTTGATTTTAGTCAGCCTGCACTCTGGGAATCTTATATTTGAATCTGGGAGGTTTTGTTTTGTCTAGCAAATCCTGATACCCCTTACTCTATTCGGCTGATACCAATATCATACTTACAGCTGCTACTTTTGATTATTATTATTGTTAAATAATTTAATTAATTTAAGACTGTAAGCAGGCAAGTCAGACTTTACATACCTGGTGCCATAGCTTGACTTGAATATTGAAAAGTCCTACCTGATATATGATCTTCACAAATAAAAATAAAGCAAGCAAAATAGTCTCTGTTGAAGATGAAGGAAAGGCAATCCCACAGGTATGAAGTACCAAATATTTGGCATTCAGCATCGACTCTCAGATGTCTTGGGAGGGGCATATTAACACTTTAGCTAGCAAGTTAAGCTTAACCTCTTTTTCTTATTAGGTCCATTAGTTCCACTGTTTCACAGCATGTTCTAATAGCATTATATAATTGAATTTCCTATTCCCATTTAGCATATACATAGTATTCTTTTTTGGGGCTCATCTTGTAAGGCCAAGGGTGTTTTAAAGGTCCAAAAAATAGCCATTCGACTCATGACATTTGCTAAATATAATGCCTCTTGTTGTCCTTTGTTCAGAAAGTTAAGTGTACTACCAGTGCCCTCTGTTTATATTTTTTATGTTCTTGTTCATGCAAAACAAAATATCTCTCTGTCAGAAACTCGGATGTTCACCAACACCTAACAAGGCAGAGTGATGTACTGCACATTCCTTATGTATGCACAAAGAATGCAAGCTTAGGTCCCAAATTTATGGGCCTCCTACTCTTTAACAAACTTCCAGCTGAGATAACAATAGTGGTGTCAATATTCCAAACAATTTCTAAATACACTTGAAATGTAATATGTTTTAATCTATTGAATATCTAAATAAGGTTTAATACATGTATTAAATTCATATATATATATATTTATGCTTTATATCTTTGATGTGTCTTATATCAAGTGTGACATATTTGTAACATCCTGATCTCTAGACAAATAAACCATATTATTATCTGTTTCCGTTGAGGTCTACTGTCATAGTTATGTAATCTGAAGTCATATTCTTCTTTATGAATATAGCAGTTATGTTTTGCAGTTTGACTCTCCAGAATCTCACGTTCAGGTCAATGAAACAAAGAAAAGTGGGTGATTGAAATCTAAAAATTTCTCAACTATCTGAGCATCAGTGGTTTGAAAAAAATTTTTGGAAGCAATGTGGTTCCTATTGTATTGGTGTGACAACTGATTTCTGAATATGAAATGATAATGAATAGCTTCACAAGTGATCTTTACAAGGTTATCCCCCTGTAATTGGCAGTGTCCTTTAACTTTTTTAAAGGTATATGTATTGGTATTTATGATTTGTTTATATTCCTTTGGAATCCTCTCTTCTTTTATAATTTTGTTAAATAGTACTGTTAGTTTACTTATTAGTATTCTCCCTTCATACCTATTACACAAACTCATTATATATACATATTGTGTATAGTTAGTGTTATCCCACTTCTGAGATTTTGACTTCCTGTTTTGTTTCTCTGTTCCTCAGTTTCACGTTTGTTTTAGAATTCTTCAGCTCTTCCACTGTATGATTTTCAGTTTTGACCATAAAATGTCTTGGGATGACCTTTTAACCCTTTTACTGCCAGTGGGCTGATCTATCGGCTTGTTTTTTGTTTAGTAATTAATTTTTTCTTAAATTGTTTAGGAGATAAAAAATATAAATACTTCTTTTGTATCCCTGTAAATGTTTGGAGTGTAAATAAAAAAATATGGCATTAACAAATTAATATTAATATATATTATTACATATATATATATTTAAATGGCATTTTTTGTACTTATGTACCAGGTGATTGGAGCTGGAACTAAAAGGGTTTGTAGTCTTTCCTCACTAATGATATGTATTCTACATTGTCATTTTTTGGTTTATTCATCTTTCACAACACTTTCCATATCCATTTTTGACTTTCATATAAATAATTCTCCCTTTTCTCTGCTTAAGTATTTACAATAATCTTAATGTTTGATTTGCCAAATTTTTCTATTAAAATAGCTCCATTTCTGATGGTATTTGTTTTGATCTTGTGTCTTTATATTTTTGTACCAATTATATATATTTTCTTTTTTATCTATATGTTCTACTTTAGTTTTACCACTGTTTTCTGTTACATTTGAGATAACCAATCTAGTTTTTTTAATGTTTGCTTGAAGAATTTTTCATTGGAATCTTTTATTTTCACTCAGCTTTATTCTGTGTAGTCATCTTCTTTCATGAGTCTAATTTGAGCCTATTTTAGTACAGACATCTTGTATCTTTCTTGTGTTGGATACATTTCTGGGTTTCCCCAGTTGCGTTCTCTTTATTAGGGAATACTGCAAAATGAATTTTATATGACACTAGTTGATGGTCATGTCCACTTGGGTAAGGCTTCGTATGTTTAGGATTTGAATTTGTAAAATATTTGTTTGTTATTACACAACCTATTGTAGATAAGGTTGAGGTTTAATAATCAACATGTGAATAATTCTGTAGATACTTCTCAGTTAATGGGTTAGGTACCTGGCAGCAGCCTACCTTTTAAACTAACCTACTAATTATGATTTGTTAATATAAAACATTTTTTTGGTGCCCACATGTCGAGTCAATGCCCAATGCCATAATGGATTTTGAGTACCTAATTACTGTCTGTTCATTCAGCTACCTATATATGGAAACATAGTTCATCAATAGCTGACCTTCAACTGGTTGAATACCACTGATTTCAGTTATATGCAACTTTAGGCTTTGGAGTGACAAGGTTTGTGGCATTGATACTGGTGATGAAGCTGCCAAATGGATCTCGCAGTTACTGTTGAATCAGAATGAAGGCCTTCACATTGGCTTCTACGATCCCAAGTTTGGAGTTGAACGGAGCGTGAGCCCTTTGAATCGGATTTACCAATCCCTCACTCCAGAAGATACAGTAAGTTATGAAATATCAGTTTCGTGATGGAAACATTCCCTTCTGGGAACAATTACAAATAAAGGTTTTCTCTGCAGCAAAACCTTCCAGTTAGGAAAATTAGTCACAGCAAGTACTAAATGAAAATTTACACCTGCATTAAAGTCATTGTTGAATCACTATTAAATCCCTTTAGGGAACAGATTCCCTATGGGTTCCCTACAGGGATTCCCCATAAGTTCTCTGTGGGGATTATAATGGGATTTGGACAATGGGGCATTGGGCAATGGGGTATTTTCAATAGGGCTCACTCTGGAAGATACAGTAAGTAATGAAATATTAGTTGCATGATTGTTGAACTGAACCAGAGTATACTGGTATGTTGTTTTTCAACTCATTACCTACTGAAATTTGAAAATTGAAAAAGTAATTAAGTCTCTCCTATGCTACAGGACTGAATTAAGAAATTATTTGGTTGACAAGTAATTTTATTCAGTTACTGAAATTCGTAGTAATTAATGTAAATATACTAACATATATGAATGTTCAATATTTCCTAATTATATTATTATATTCTATTCAAAGCTGCAAATGACCAACTGACACAAATTCCTGGGTACGTTTACTCAAGATATCGACCTGAAATTTTCAGGAAACTTTCCTATTCACCCAGAGAGCGTGGAAAATATCAAAAACCCCAAGAAAGTGGCCTGGGTTTGAGTCCAGAGATGTTCATTTTTTTAGATTTTGATAGCTATAGTTTTTATTAATATTCTTCAACTGAACTTCTCTCATTAATTACACCCATTAAGATTGAAATCTAAGAAAAAGTTGTTTTACAATATTGTGGCAACTAATAAATTTTGCAAAAATTTGATAAAAATAATATTAATAAATTTATTCATGGACATATGGTACAAGTATAGGAGAGGTCAGATTGAAGATATTATTATTGTATATTTAATGGTTACTTATATATGTATTATATTTTTATATGAGATATTATCTTATATCTTCAATCTGACCTGCCCTATACTTTTATACAATTTGAATTTGGAGGAATAGATTTATTAATATTATAATTATTATGTATTCATCAGATGTTTGCAGGATTTCAAGTTACTACAAAAATGTGAGACACCATTTTCTTAGCAGTTGTCAGCATCATCATCTAGATACTTCTGGTTGGAGGCTGGATAGAATTTAGCAAGGGCAAGGTTTTTGGGTTGGCGTTGGGAGGGAAAGTGGGAATTCCAAGAAGTGCACCAACGTAGATTGCGTCAAAAATTTAAAACATCTGTTGGGATGTTGATGTGATTAATTCTAGGTGTTGGAGAGAAGGAGAGGCCTTTGGTGAATACAGAAATTTCACTTTCGATAAGTTCAGCGTGCGATATATCCACTATGTCGTGTGTTGTTTCAGAGGCCATGAATCACTACCTTAATTTATTTCTGATCTCAATTCCTCCTTCTCCATTAAATTTACCCACTCCATTTCTGACTCAAAAATCTCATTCCTCGACATCAACATTTTAATAAAAAATCAAAAGTTTAATACCTCGGTTCGCACCAAACCCTCTAACCACCAACAATACCTTCATTATAATAGTCACCCTATTCACACCAAACGCTCCATCCCCAACTCCCTCTCTATCTGCGGCCACCGTATTTGTAATGACATACCTTCCCTCAATAGTTACTTTACTGATTTACACTCCTCACTCCTCAAAAGAGGCTACCCAGAAAAACTTCTCCTCAAGAAAATACTCCCCTCTTCCTCCACCTATTCTGCACTTCCTAAATCCTTCAACTGTGACCCAGAACTCAACCTCATCACCACTTACTTCCTGGGATCACATAAACTGAAGACCTTTTTAAAAGAACACTTCTTCTTCTTCTTTCTTGGTGCTACAGCCCAATTCAGGCCTTGACCGCCTCCAAATTTTGCCTCCAACTTTTTCTGTCACTTGCATCGTCCTTCCAGTTCCTGATTTCTAGGATGTCTCTTGTTAAAAGAGCTCTACCCCATTCTAAATAACAGTAACATTTCCTCTTCTCTACTCCCCAAATTCCCCAACGTCACCTATAGACAACCTGCCAACCTTAAAAACGTTTTTAAATCCACCAACCCCCTGTCACGGGCTTCCGAAAACCCTTCTCTCCCATACCCTCCCCTATGCAATCGAACCTGTTGCAAAACCTGCCCCCTTTTACAATCTGCCCCACCCCTACCTCATACCTTAATGCCTTGTCAATCCCGCCCACAAGCAAATTGCCTAAGCAAAAACATTATATATCTTCTTTCATGTAATATCTGTTCCACATTCTACATTGGCGAATGCACCACTCCACTTTCTATCTGCATGAACAACCATTGTTTCTCCACCAGATATGCTTCTTTCTCATCCCTTCCAATACTAACACATTGTGTATCCCATGATCCCCCCTTTGATCACTGCTTCTCCCTTTCCATCCTAGAATCATTACCCGAATCAGCTTCCAATATAGAGGTGAGAACACAAGAGCCAATTCATCCAATCCTTCTCAGCTTTCAAATATCCCAGCCTCAACTCTAACAGGTAACCCAGCATACCCTTCACTCCCTACTCCCCTCACTTCCCGCTCCCCTCTCTCCACACTCCCTCCCCTCAATATCGCCCTCTCTGTTGCTTTCCCCTCTCTCACCATTCTTACTCCTTCACAGATGAAGAGCTAACCCTCGAAAATTCAACTATGTCAGTGTTCCGTCTTTTATTTATTTGTGTCTACTTTTCATTGTTCTGTGTTCGTTTGTCATATATGTATATATTAGTTAAAGCATACCACGACCAGCAATTGGTCAAGTCTGGTGTTCGAGTCCCGGTTGAGAAGAAAACTTTTTCTCATGTGAATTTGTTTCCATCAAATATTTTTTACCACACTTTGTGTTCGTCCTTTTATGTGTTCCCTTTCCATATTTCCGATAAATTGAATGTGTATTTTCGCCATATGGTGGTTCTTTCATTATGAATGTAAATGCATAAATATATATGTATAGTATGTAAAGTTCATCCTTTGCTTTTAATTTCACATTGTTCTTGCAAAGTTAAATTAGAAAATTTTACTTTTTACATCTCTGACACATTCTCAGACGTTCCACTCGTGTTGAAAGTTCACAACTGGCTGTAATCTGCTTTCTAGAGCAGCACTACCCGAATCCCATCCTCGCCACACCATGCAGAAAGCCCCTGCTCAATATTTGCTGACATTGTCTAAAATTCTGTAATTTCATTCGGAACACATGCCTCGCTATCGCTCCAAGCCATGTCCACCTCCCCTCCCACCGCAATAGTCTCCTCCCTCCCTCTCTCGTCACTAAAACCACAGCCCTCCCTCGTCCTTTCGGCCCATCTTGTGTGAGATATCCGATTGGGCTGCAGTTCGTGCAGCCCAAATTCTCATTCAACCTTCATTCTAGCCACCTGCCTCCCTCCTCGTCCCTTCTTCACGAACTACCCCAAAACAGGAGCTGACAGAGTTCGCTTTACGTAAGCTCAGGGCTACGACATGGCATGATACAGTATCATTTTGGTGTACCTAAATTATAAAAAGATTTATTGCTTTCACCTTAACACTTGAAATTTTACTCTGCCCACAGAGGTGATTCTTATTTACACCCAAAGGGAGTGCTGCAGCTCCACAGCTGCTCTTATGGACGAGCCACCACTGTCGTCTCATACACACCGTACTGCACACTCTCTTCCTGTACCCGGTAACTTACGATAAAATTGTTGACACAGCACATTTCTTAAGAAATAAGTTCTCTTTTGGAATTGATGAAATATGAAACAGAATAATAATATTCAATTCCTTTTAAAAGTAAACCTCTATGTGATCTTTCCCTTTATCTGAAAGAATGCCCTCTAATTGCATATGATTGTACCATAAAAATAGAATGGCAAGGATAAAGACCATAGGGGACCTTAGACCAATCCTATTATGTATTATCTGTATTTTAAAAAATATTTGAAAGGGTAATGTGGAACCCCCAAGAGGCTAAACAATGAGCCAATTACGGCTACGCAGCCTGTATAGCTGCAGTCACACAGCTGAATAGTCACTGCCTCTATGAAGCCTGGTAATAAAATTATTTTTTCCAGTCAACAAAATTTTTTTCATGAAAATTTATTTCACGAAACGGTTGTGTATTATAGGGTTGCTTATATAGTCGTTTCTCTTATTGAATAAAAACACACTCCACCTCATCCTCTCCTTTAGATTTTATATTAGAGCTAATTTTCTTGAGGAAGATTTGCAATGTAAATTTCTGCAATTTGCCCTAAACGAAATATTTCTGGTCAACAAGATGAATTACCAAAAAAAATTGCTTGAAATTGAATTTGGTGCTTTTTTAATAATGGCTGAGAATATGATAGTTTAACTCTTTATTATGAGAACTTTATGCTAACAGCAACACTAAAAGACGTTATCATATACTACAGAGTATTATGTAAATACCTTCAACATTACTCATTATTAAAAATATGCATAGACAAAATACAGCTTGTATACGTATAGAGTACTTGATATTTTGTTCTGAGACTCTTCATAGTGCTTCACATCCGTCATCGTCTACTACAGCCTTCTACGTCCCGCTATTGGTCAATTTCCTTTTTTGGGACCATGGCCACGCGATTTCTCATAGCTGAGCAATCTGCCACCTTCTTTCATTATGACCTCCATTCTGACTGGCAAGAAAACTCCAAACTCCAGGGGTTGGTGTTCAGAAGCCATCGGTGTGAAAACTCCACCAGCCAGTGGTTACCGACCCCAAAGTATGCAATCGTCCCCCTTGACTCAGAAAGGGAATATTGATATCTAAAGCCATTTAATAAGTCACTTAAAAATTCACTAAATACAGTTGACAATAAAAATTAGTCCTTAGGGATATATTACGTAGTAAAATCTTACAAAGGATTTTGATTTTTAAATCATGAAATTATTCTGCAAAAAAATTAATAAATATGGCATTTATAATAAATGATGTAACTCATATATATAGGGAAGTTTTCAACAAGTCAAAAACTCAATATTGATATTTCAATAAAATGTAAGTTAAACTATTGGACACCTCTAAGAGAAATGAATTCTGGCCATCCCAACGGCTCAGGATCAGTGCTATTGGTACCATACGAAGACCAATGCTGTTGTATCTTTATCAGGTATGATACAAATGAATAATGCGGATACTTTTGCCGATGGATCACGATTTATTTAGAGACCTTTTGTTACACGTTTCTCTGGCTACCTGGCCGGAGGGTTTCCTGACCCGTCGGCAGGCTATTGTGAACCCATATCAAAACAATCAATATGGATGCCATGCACTACATAACAAGTGCTATTTTTATTATATGTAAATGATTTGCCCTTTTCTATTGATGATACAAAAACTATTCTATTTGCTTATGATACCAGTATTCTTATTCATGGGTGAACTGATAGTTTGCAAAGCCAATACCACAATGGGAAGCCTATGCTGGCAAGGTTTTCTGAGGGTAGTATATGCACCAAGGTTTTTTTGGGGGCGGTGGGGAAAATGCATTCATGTACTTCCTGGGAAGATGGCCCTGGGAAGTGTGAAACTTAGTCGGGGTCTTACCCCAACCCACTAAAAAATTGCTCGCTTTGCCCACTAAAAATCCCACTACCTGATTATGCCTATCACAGAAGGTGGCGACCATTGCAGGTGGACATTATCTCGGTCATCAACCTATCCCAGTTTGGTCAGCGACTGGTCTGCTGCAGGTGTATTTGTTGAAGAGATTTAAAGAAATTAATCCTCCCACTAATACTGAGAAATAAGAATTACTTACTACATAATTTTCCACTAAGATTTTTAATTTGGTACAACTAGTTTCAATGCTATGACGGCATCTTCAGGTACAAAAATATCATACAGAGACAGTCATTTATATACACTCAGGTAAAGCAGTGGGGGCGGGCAGGGAAGGGGGAAGGAAAGGAATGCAGGTTACGATCGGTCGTGAAGCCAGGTACTAAAACAGACAAGATCATAGTTTTGTATTGCTAGAAAAATGTCACTTTTTCTTCATATGTTGTTAGAACAAGGGAATCTTAATTCTGAAATGATATTGAGAGAATAGAATATTTTGTCAGCAAGTTATATGTTAGTACATTTTTTCATGAGAAGATATATAGGAATAATGATGGTTTAATGTATTTTAGTATGTGCTTAAAGACTATGTTTCACAGGGAATGCTCCAATGTGACCATATTCCTATACTTATTTACAACCAAGATAGAAAATAATATTCTTTATTCAACAGCTTCATAGTACCTTCTATGATAGATGTTGTCATTGATTACACAATATAATAAATGCAATAGGTACGATTTTAGAGTTTCTAAACTAACTCCATAAAATAGTATAACTGGAGTATTTATGGTTGCCAAAATACTACTTAATAGATGTTGTCATTGATTACACAATATAATAAATGCAATACGATTTTAGAGAATTCTAAACCAACTTCATAAAATATTATAACTGGAGTATTTATGGTTGCCTAAATACTATTTTATATCTCTCCCCTTCAGTCTCATTACGAGTAACAATATTTAGCTAATAAAAAAGAGATTTACCTCACATTATCCTTAAGTAAATAGCTTTTGTATATCCCTTTTTGGACTACTATTTGAAACATTCTCAATTAATTCCTTGTTTTTAGGATCTACGAGTATTCTGGCATTGGAAGGCTTCAGCTGAAATGTGTTTTATCTCATAAACCTACCATTTTCATCTCTAATGACAAAAAAGTGATTAGTGTAACTTTTATGGATCACCCACTGTCTGATTCCACACAACATACTCCCAGTAAACAACATTTGAGCAGAGCTAAATGGAGAACCCAAAATGGGAACATTTCTATATTCTAATACAAAACATAGCTCTTTACTCTAAAGACTCTCTTTATATTTATTAAGAATATTTTTACATATCCCAACAACTGCTTTGGAAATACCATTACTCTTAGAATTGTTACGACTCAATGAAATTGAAAAATGAAAATTTTGATGGCTAGAATATACTGAAGCTCCATTTTCTGACAAATTAATGAAATTGGCTTGAGCCAAGGGCTGTGTAGTCAGTAAACAAAATATGGAGAAATCATAAATTGTAAATAAAGATTTCAGAGCAGTAATGATTGAATCAGTCTTTTGATCTAAACTTGACCAATATGAGCAGTAAACACAAGAGGACAAAATAAGTAGAATTACCAAATTCAAATATATTACAGCCTAGTATATCGATATGGTAGTGTTGGAGTTCCCTGAATAATCATGGACTCTTTACAACTATAGCTGGATATTTACACACAAACTCTACACTTGATAATTTAATTTTCTATGCCATCATTTAAAAGGTTTCTTTGGAAAGGTCCAACCCACTTGTATTAAGCCTTGGTAAAGAAATCTTTTTAAATTGTGTCAAACAAGTTTTAAATATTAGGTCTTACATTTTCATTAGTATTATTATATAATAAATGTTATTTTTTACACGATGGTGGTAAAATATTTGGTAATTATTGATAAGCCCTTCATTCCATAACATACACATTACTGCATTTTTGGCACATAATAATAAGGAAATAAGAAACATTACAAGGAATAATGCATTTCCCTTGATAGAGAGTATACTCTTCACACCTGAAAATGTTGTTCTTCTTTTCTGTTAAGTGAGTTAGGTCTGTTAACTGTGTTAGGTATATATATACTTAACACAAACATAGATATTTAGAAAGAGAAAGACACAAACAAATAGGACACTCATAAGATTAGTTCATACGTTTCGGCAGGAGAGCCTGCCTTCGTCAGCGATGGTGACATTCACACATAGAGGAAACACTTATAAAGACTTACATTGGGAGAAATATTTTGGGGCTGTCTTGCCCCTTTGTCGGTCTGAGAGAACACTCTCTCAGCCTGGAAATATCTCTTCCCAATACAAGTTTTTTAAGTGTTTCCTCTATGTCTTTATGTGTATAAGTGTGTGTGACTGTTTGTGTTTGCTGCTCGTCCGAGTTTCCCTGAATTGCGGAATTTTGATGTTTTCGTCTTTCTTCTTCTTCTTCTCCAAACCTCCTTCATTCTCTATGAGTGTGCTCTCCTTCTCTCATCATACAAAGTTGTCCTTGTTTTCCTATTTTTTTCCACCTGGCCAACAACCCAATCTTCAATTTTTTTATGAAAAATTTTTCTATTACCAATATCTTCTTGTGAAATTGTGGATGCTTTCAGGTCATTTCTAATTGCAGCAATGTATTTCATGGTCTCAATTTTTGCTTTGCTTCGGTTTTCATAAAATTCCAAAATTTTTCTTGCTAACCTGATTGGTTCCATTCTTTTTATATGCCCATAGAATTTCAGCCTGCATATCAGAATGTATATCTGTGTACTTTTGAATCTCTTGATTTGGTGTTAAACTGAACGATTGTTCATTATTGACTATTGGACCTAAAGTTTTTCTAATGATTTTTCTTTATTTGAATGTTTTCAATGTCTTTCTTCCTGTTTATAATTAAAATGTATGCTCCATAAAGGCATTCTGGTTTGATTACTGTTTTGTAATGTCCTAACTTCGTGTATTTGGAAATGCATTTTTTGTTGTAGACATTTTGTGTGAGCCTCATGGCAGTTTGCAATTTTTAACAATGATTCTCAGTTGCAGTCTTTTTTAAACAGGATTCTTGAATGATTTGGCCTAAATATTTAAATTGATGAACTATTTTTATTATTCTGTATTTTGTTTAAAAAATTTGGGTGCCAATTTGTTGCAAGTCATGTAGTCTGTTTTTTATATGTACATATATATATATATAATATATTCATACACAAACACATATATATATATATATATATCTTGTATATATATACATATATATAT